>JARJLU010012629.1:0-31211 GCA_030272975.1 Sparidentex hasta | reverse complement strand
GTGGATGTTGTTACGCCAGCTCCGGTTCTCTAAGTAGTCCACTTTATCTTTCAGGGACTGCCCCTTCTTCTCCAGCTTCCGAATATGTGTGGTGGCGTCTTTAATGTTGTCCTCATTCGCTGATATGGGTCCCTCCATTTCTTCGACTTCAGTCAGTGTGTTGACATCGCCGTTTCAATTTTAGAAAGTGAGGACTGGATAGAAGTTGTTTTGGCATCTATCTGTCTTGATATCTCTTCCTTACTTTCCTGTATGACTGCCATCACTGCATCAAGAGTAGGGCTTTCACCTTTCGAAGAGCCGGTTGCCATTTTCATTGTGTGCACGGGTCTGGCCGATCGCTTAGGGAGCAGTGTAAAATCCTTAAGCCCCCTTAAGTTATACTGTGCCATGTGCCACGACAAAGAGACAGTACTTTTCTAGGGTTTTAGTATTGTGGTTCTGGAAAGTTTAACGGAAGATAAAAGCAACTGTTGAGGTCCTCCCTCGCTGGCTGCAAACCTGGAAGTCCCTAGCATAGAAACTCCCCGAGGAGCATCTCTTACTCATCATGCAGCTTGTAAACTTTGGCATCTTTGGACTGAAACATCAGTGTGTACTTCTTTAGAATAGGAAGGACTTAGGCATAAAGATTCAGCTCAAGTACAGTCCTCTTCTCCTCAAAGAGCACCTGGGAAAACATGGAAAACATTAAACATGGATCCCTTTCATGCTTACAATTAATATTTAACTAGATAACTACTCCCAAAAACACTGAAAATGTTCTCACCTTTAGACAAATTCTTGTCAACTACCATGACATGTATTGGTGCTACCAATGGCATTTCTTGTTGTTTACATTTTATGTTACTATATTAGGTGTTTTATTACAGGTGAATGACACATGACCAGCCTACCTCTTGCAAAGAATTTAAGATAATGGCCGTCGTTGGTGATGTTCGATGAAAAAAAGGAAACAAACTAACGAGATAACGTCACTGCTACAGGCACTGTTCAGTCTCTGCGTTAAGCTTATTAGGGAGCTAACACACACCATTTTCGGTTTGTCTCATTTCAAAATAAAAGCACATATTTCTTTTTTTTTTTTTTTTTAAACGCTGCAATTACACAACTTAATAAAGGCGAGTTCTACAAAGTGCTATAACTTAGCTACCGATGAATGTAACGCTGTTGCTGTGATGATAAATGACAGCGAGATATTGAAGGTGTGTTTACAACAACCACATTTTGACATGTAAATGTGACATCTGTGTGAATAAAAAGCAGCAATTGACATGTACCTAACCTTTTTATAATACAATTTTTTTATATTACATTGAATTTCCTGCATATTTTTCAGTTTGACTGTTAGCAGGTGTAACAGAAGCAATTTACACTCACGGATAAAAAAAGTATTTCTCATTCTGATTCATATATAAGTAGTGCAGTGCCCATAGGAAATATGTATTCCTGTAGAAAAGTGGGAGGTTAAGTAGCTTTTTCATGGATGGCCAAATGAGGCTTTATTTGAAGGCAGGACATCAGGGATATTTAGGTTTGTAGTGAAATCCCCGCACCCACTTATCGGGATGCGGGGTGTTGCTGCTGGAGCCAATCCCAGCCAATCCCAGCCAACCCACAGGGTGACACTGATGAGCAATGTGTTCAGTATTCAGTGTTCAGTATCTCGCTCAAGGACACTTCGACATGCAGCTCAATCCCGGTCAGAGCCAGGATTTGAACCTGGTCGACCTGCTCTGCCCACTGAGCTACAGGTACAAAGACACGGTACAAACAGGCTTTTTTTTCAAGTTTGGTTGAAAGGCTTCTTCGCAGCCTCTCTTGGCATATTGTAACGCTCCTTGTGGACTGTGGTCCAATGGCTCTTGGGTATTCTGTTGGTGTTGGTGTAATTATGGTTCTTGAATGTGTTTATGAATAAGATGATATGTAAGATGGTTGTGGGTTAATTAACATCATTTGTTCTTAATTGCTCATTTGTTGTGATTAAATGGTGTTGAGTTTTAACAAGGATGATAAAAATGTTGGCACCGTGAGTAAAAGGGTATCTGCTGGGAGAGACTCCCTGTCTGTTAGACTATTGCAAAAATGCATGATGAATCTGAGTAGAATGTGTTGTTTAGACAAGTCTATGTTACTGGTGAATTGTCGTGAATGGGTCTAGTCGTGATTGAAGAGAGAATGAATGCAAATGAAAAGTCCCTACTTCTTTGAGTTGCAGATTTTCACAGCCCACTTCGTTATAGCGGTTCACTTGGAACACGCCATTTTCCATCCCTTACAATCGGCAAAATGTAAATATGCAAACTGCTACGAAAACGAAAGTGAAAGATAAAAGTTGCGCTTGCAGCAGTGAGTGATCCAGCTGTCTGTGTATCGTTGGCATGGAGACAAGTCCCGGTGTACACGTGCTGAACCAACCAAAACACATGGTGAAGGAATAACAGTTCGGGAGCCACAAACAAGAGGCCGGCGGGCCGGATGTGGCCCAGGGGCCGCTTATTGAGGACCGCTGAACCATACACTCCAAACATGCTAAATGTCACAAATCTCTCAACTCTCAATACCGCTGGCTGTCTCTACACTGACCGTCCTTGCCTGTCACTCATCCACCTATGTCCCTCCCACAACTTTTTGTTCCTCAACAGCCAAACTCGAAAAAAAAGCCTGTTTGTACCGTGTCTTCCTGCACCAGACACAAAGCAAACGTGACGGCAACGAAACGACGTGGTGGACATTATTTACCCTAAGTCCAGTTTCGAACCTGCCGGTGCGTCCATCGACTCGGGAGGTGGGCTGTGTGGGGCAACGGCTAGCAGCTACAGACACAGTCACAGACAGACCCAGATCATACAGGTCTATAAACATCTGTTGTCTCAGACTGGAATATGGGTTACAAGAAAAAAGCACATGCACCACCATCTCCAATTCTCTACACTCACACAACCCATTCTCACGCTTACCTATGACTTTTAAGCAACTTGCTAGACAGCAATGCCCAAGCCTCAGCCTAGTGAAAACAACTTCATCATTCTTTTCCATTTTTTACACTTTACTGAAGGCTGCAAACAACAATAATGCCTTCCCCTCTGATCCTGTTTTCACTCATTCTGCCACTGCAACTCAAGTTTTTCATTACAGATACTCACCCA
Organism: Sparidentex hasta; assembly: GCA_030272975.1. NCBI lineage: Eukaryota > Metazoa > Chordata > Actinopteri > Spariformes > Sparidae > Sparidentex > Sparidentex hasta. The sequence continues at coordinate 28,059 of JARJLU010012629.1, read as the reverse complement.
TTCACTCTTACCCATCATGACATTCAAATCTGTATTTTCTTTAGACAATGGCTCTCTAGCCAATCTGTTGGCAACTTCATTTCCATCTACCTTGAAGTGTCCAAGCACCCACATAAAACACACATGGCACCCTAGACTCTCAATTCTTAAGAGACAGCACATAATCTCCATTACCAGATCTGGGTGGGCACTAGAGGAGCCTACTTCTAGAGCCACCAAAGCGGGAGCAGAATCTGAACAAACAACATTGTTCTGAGGCTTATTTTGCTCTATTCACTCTAAAGCTTTTGAAATTGCCAACAGTTCAGCTGAAATACAGATAAATTGCCTGATAAGCGAATGCTGAATTGAAGATTCTCATCTGCAACAAAAATCACAGCCCCAGTTTTCCCCGAGCCAGGATCCTTTGATCCATCAGTAAAAATTTTCATGAATCCTTCTGAGACTGAAACTGATTCAGGATCATTCTCACATCTCTACACTGACTATTTCTCCCTTCTTTGAGGAAAGACAGCAAGACCTCAGGTTCAGGAAGATACCAAGGCGGAACAAGAGACCACACATGCCCAGCCATTCTCTGACATTCTACTCCAAAATCCCCTGTCAACTGTTTTATACAATGTAAAAAATTAATCTTCTTTCCATTACCAGAAAACTCCCAGGAACTTTCTAGCAGACACCTTGAGGCAGAACTATAACTTGAGCAACTCAGCTTAGCCCAGTAATGGAGCCCTAGCTTTTCTCTCCAGATTTCCAGTGGTAATTCTCTCATTTCAATAAGTAAAACAGGAATGGGAGTCATCCTAAAGGTACCATCACATACTCTCAAGGCCTTAGCCTGAGCCCGGTCCAGTTTACATATCACAGATTTGGCAGCTGAACCAAAAACCACACAACCATAATCCAGAATAGATCTACTCATAGCGCGATAAATCATAGTTAGAGTATCTCAATCAGCACACCAGTCACTCGAAGGATATTAATCACCTTTTCACACTTACATATAACTTTCTCTATATGGCTTTTCCATGTTATCTTCATCCATCCATAATCCGAGAAACTTAAACTCTTCAACTCTTTCCACTGGACAGTCATACAACAAAATATTCAAGGAGGGAATTTTCCTCTTATTCCCCCAAATTATAAATTTTCTTTTGGAAGATGAAATTCTAAAGCCCACTTAATTAAACCCTAATTAAACCCTCTAAACCCCACATTAGCCCACTGAAAATCCTGATCCAGTGCCTTTTGCATCTGATGAAAAATAACATGCAAGTTCCTCCCCCTCTTCCAGACAGCCCAATCATCTGTAAACAGAGACTTCCCAAAATGATTAGGAACTCTTGAAAATATATCATTAATCATTATACTGAAGAGGACAGGACTAATAACTGATCCTTGTGGAGTTCCATTTGTAATGTTAACAGTCTCAGAGAGATCTCCCCCAATTTTAACTTGAATAGATCTATTATTAAGGAAATCCTTAATCCAATAAAATATCCTACCTTTAACACCTGCATCATGAAGCTTAATCAGTAACCCCTCCTTCCACATAGAATCATATGCCTTTTCAATATCTAAAAACACAGCAATTATCCCTTCTTTGTTAATAATGGCCTTTTAACATCTTGCTCTAACACTGCAATGGAGTCCATAGTATTTTCATCCAACTGATAATTCCCAAAAAAACCTTTAGTTTCAAGGTCATGTCATGTCATTGTCCGTAACCGCTTATCCCTTTCCATGGGGTCACGGGGGGTTGCTGCTGGAGCCAATCCCAGCCTTGTCTCAGGTCAAGGGCAGGGTACTTCCTGGACAAGTCGTCAGCTCATTGCAGGGCCCTCACTGATGAGCAATGTGGGGTTCAGTATCTTGCTCAAAGACACTTCGACATGCAGCCCAGCCTTGCCCGGAGCCGGGATTTGAACTAGCGACCTTTTAATCACTAGTCGACCTGCTCTACCCGCTGAGCTACAGCCGCCCTAGTTTCAAGGTGATAAACCAATCTATTTGTTACCAACCTTTCCATTACTTTGCATAAAACAGCTGTTAAAGCTAAATGCCGATATGACGATGGACAAGAGGGGTCTTTCCCTGGTTTCAGAACAGAAACCACAACAGCATGTTTCCACACCTTAGGTAAAACAGCTGCCTCCCACACATAATTAAACAAAGCCAGAGCCTCCCCCAAAGCTACATCATCTAAATGTTTAAGCAATTCATAACTGATACTATCTTGGCCAGGAGTGATCTTAGCTCCTGCTTGAACTGCTTGCTTAAGCTCCTACAGAGAGTAGAATACATTTAAAAAATCATTTTCTGAAGATACAAAAGATACAAATCATTTTATTTAAGGAATCATTAAACTCATCAATAGAACCTTCTCTATTGATTTCTCCTAAACTTTTCCCAATTTCTACCTCAAAATTACCCCATTCTGCCCGAGAAAAATCAAACCTTTTACCTAAATCCCCCTGGGTCACTATTAAGGATCTTCCAAACTGACTTAAGACAGGAAAATTGTCACTACCCATTGAATGCTTCCCCAGTACATCCCACTCACCTACTCATGCTAGGGTTGGAGATACAATAGTTAAATCAAGACAGGACATTTTAAGAGTATTTATGTCAAATCAAGTTGGCCTGCATTCATAACTACTAACCTACAGTTATCTATCAACTCTTCAACCACAGTACCATTCCCATCCCTTACCTGACTTCCCCACAAAGGGTTATGGGCGTTAAAATCACCTACCGAAATGACAGAGGAAGAAATGTTATTTAGTAACTCCTCAAGTTCAGCCTAAATCTTTTCAGGGATTATAAAAATTAACTAAACTTAATTTGCCCTGATGAATCCACACTTCAACTATTAGACATTCAAGAGATAATTCATACTCACAGAATTTATATTGGATCCCTGATTTGACAAAAGTTGCACACCCACCCCCTGATTGATCAGACCTATCTTTGCGCAGGCATATGTATCCTGGAACTACAAAATCAAGATGTGGTTTTAACCACGTCTCCTGAACACACGAAAAATCAGGCTTAACTTGTGTGTAACTGATTAATTTCTTAAATTCTTGTTTTTTAGCTATAGGACTTCTTGCATTCCACTGGAGGATGCAAAACATCATGAAAAGATTAAACATCATCCATGTTTAATCATCGAGCAGGCCACCATCATCCAAAAAGACACAAGCTGGAAGAAGAATTCCATCAAAAGTTATCACCACAGGGGTATTTTTGGTTCCACCTTCCTTGGCCTTAAACCGCCTCACATCTGTTGCTTCCCCCCCCCCCCTTATATTTTCCTTAATTTCTACCTCTGATATGTCAGCACACACTCCATAAATGACTCTTTTTAACTCATTTCTCTTTTAAGGAATGATCACCTCCACTTTTTTTCCCTAATATTTTCCCAACTTTCATTGCTCTACATATTTGATCAGTACTTCTGCACAACAAAAATGGTACCAAAGCCCTAAGCTCACAGAGATCAGAGATCAGAACAGCTCAACTGACTGAACTCCTTGTTGCCCGTCGAAGTGTCAACAAGACCCAGGCGGACAACTCCCGCTGCAGGTCTACATCCGCTTGTTTCTTAAGGTATGTCATGGGTTTGAGCTCTGCAGTGATGAGCTCTGGTGCGCACGTGGCTACAGTGTGCAGTGATTGGCTCTGGTGCGCACTTGACTGTGGTGGCTCTGGTGGACAATGCTCGCAGAATTTGTAAAGTATTTATGTAATAAATTATTAACGGTATTATTGCAGTCCAAACAAATGCAACTTGGCACACCTTTGAACAACGCGGCAGCCATGTTGAAACTCTCAGGTCAGTCTGAGCCTGATCTGCAGAGATATTTTAGGAACACACACAGACAGACAGACAGACAGACAGACAGAGATTCCTTGCTTTTATAGCGAGATGGAGTCAGTTGTCGATATTTAAAGTTAAATGAAATTAAACAAGTTAACAGATTGTCAAGATTCAAGGTGTTTATTGCCATATACACAATGGAAACATACTTTGCATACGGCAGTGAAATTCTTAATTTACTACTGGAAAGCACCCTGCAAGTCCTGCTAGATGGTAGCAGTGTGAAGAGTGTGTGCTGGGGAAGTGTAGTGTCCTTGGTGATTTTGTGTGCCCACTTTGTGTTGTAAATGTCCTGAAGTGATAGGAGGGCTGCTCCACAAATGTATTGTGCAGTTTTAATCACAAGTTGTAGAGCCTTCCTTTCCTGTACTGTGCAGTTCCCAAAACACACTGTGATGATGTTGGTCAGGATGCTCTCCAATGTACATCTGTAGAAGTTCCTAAAGAGTTTGGTGAGCAGTCCAAATTTCCTCACCTTTATTTATAAATACAGCCACTACTGAGATTTCCTGGCAATGTGCTGTGTGTTGTGAGATCAGCGGGAGCAGGCCACAAAATTCTAAAAGAAAAACTCCCTGAACGGAAGGTGTTTCGTGAACAAGCCCCGACACGTGTGCATTGTGAGGGCCCGTTCATCGCTGTTTGCAGCTTTAATTTGAAAATATGTTTAAATGTGACTTCATCAAGGGACACTTAAACACTCTACCAAAGAGTAGAGGATTAATTGTACGGACAGGAGTTTGTTCAGATGAACACCGATGCATTTCACTGGTAAAAGACATTACCTTCAGATTCTATGTTATCAGTAAGATTGATCAGATGTATCCCACACAGAAGGTCCAACATCGCTAACATCATCAGATGATCAGATGAGCTGAAAACAAGCTGACATCCATCACAGTTCAGAGACGGACTTCTTGTTTGACTCACTGTACTTGCCATAGTTATGCTCAGGCGATTTTACTTTGCAAAGAGGGAATATTACCACTGAAAAAAATTGTGCTCACAACCAGGGCCAGTATTCACGTATATTAAAGAATCTTAAGGCTAAAAGTAGCTCCTAACAGACGAATTTAGGAGCAACTCCTAAAAATAATGGGCGTTTCAGTCATAACTTTAGGACTCCTAATTTTTTAAAATAAGAGTCATTCACTAAACATTTTAGGCTTCAAAGTAACACCGAAGTCTAGGAGACCTTAGAAGTTGTCCAGAGGACTCCTAACTCGCTAAGACGTAGTCAAAGCCATATGTTTTAGAGACATTAAATGACAGGGAATGATTAAAACGATGTCGGATGGACAGTGAAGGCATTGAAGTTGTGGTTGAGTTGGTGAGGGGTGCAATAATGTCCCCAACCAACCGAAACAATCCAATAAGGCTGGAGTTAAAATGTTTGGCAACACTCCGGTATTTGGCTACAGTCAAAATGCAGCTCTTCGCACAGGACTAGTATTACCTGGGGACCTCAAGTGATTTAGAAATTACCTCACCATGTCTGTGTTTCATGCAGCACATTTACACGGGATAAGCGAAGTCTGTGTTTTACCTTAAATTACTGACATTATGCCCCAGGTTGATCACACCGGAGCCCTTGCTGGAACAGCACAATGGTTAGACATGGATATTTTTTATATAATAACTGGTGAGCCTGTTGAAAGATGGAAAAGTGTTCCTTACCGCATGCTGCCATGCATGTAATCCACCTAATCATCTTTCGAGATTTCGCTCTTCTGATGAGCCTCCTGAATTTGCACCCAATATGCTGTCAAAACTTTCATTTATAATTCCCAACGCAGCCTCCATAATTCTCAACCGGGAAAAAGGCAGAAAAAAGGTGTGGAAAACACAAAAAACCTTAAGAAAAAAAAAAAAAAAAACGACCCCAAATCACAGAGATGCCGATTCGCACGGGACTAACATTATCAAATGACCTCTGTGTTTGGTGAAATATGGTATGTAATTTACGGTGGACTTTTTACTTTACAAAGTACGTTCATGGCAGATTCACACGGGATTAAGATCACAGACAACCTCCACAATTATTACAAATTACTGGAGGTCCCCAGGTTATACTAGTCCCATTTGTCATTGGAAAAAAGTTGTATTCCATCAATACACATATTGTCTTTGACCCATGTTACAATATACTGGACACTGTTGCGAAATGGCCCAGATCAACACACAATTCCCGAATTCTAATGGAGAGTGGTTTGATGCAGCTTTTCGAATAAATGATGCTTTTTATTGGCAATTCAATTTTGGTGGTGGGGCACTTTATTCTCCTCATAAATACATTTCTTTATCCAATATCTTTTCATAGGCTTTGTCATGGGCTTGTAGGCAACTTCCTTATTTTCACTTCATGCATTATGTAGCCTAAATGACTTTTCAATGGGCTGAAACAACCAATCACCATTGTCACTGCTTCTAAGTGCATCCTTAAAAAATGATGTCATCCATAACAACAGAGAGTTACTTCTAGTTTAGGAGTTCACTGTTTTCATAACTAAAAGTAGGTCTCAGTGGCTTTGTGAATTACTTTTAAGAAATGACTCCTACATATAATCTTTTAGTCCAATTTTGGAGTATTCCTAACACTTAGATAAAAGACTTTGTGAATTCGGGCCCAGTTTAAGATACTTTTGAAAAAAAATGTCACCTGTTTGATTGACTCACTGCGCATGTTTTTTTTTTGTTTTGTTTTTATCCTGTATGACCTACTGGACACCAGAAATTAACCAAACTGTCATAACTGATTTTATCAAAACTAGTGGGTCAATTCCACAAACTATTAAAACTCATTATTACACAGTTCTTTTTAATGCTGTAGAATGAAAAACGAAATGAACGAAAAAACGTACTCCTAATCCTCTAGTATGAATGAGTTTCACAGTAACTTTAATATTTTGGATACAGTGATTTCGAGTCTTGGCAAGAGACTGAGTCGTCATCACCGGTCAAGAAAAGAAAAAGAGAGGAAAGCAGTGAGGAGGGAGAAGCAAAAGAGCGCCAGTTTGGCGAACTGTATTTCTCTGCTGAAAAACACAGTAAAAAAATTAACTGTAAAAAGGTGCACTGTGTGAAGTTTTTTTTTCGTGTTGGCAAGTAGCTGTGTAATTAGCGGGATAATGTATAGAATCGCAGTCATTACTGGAAAAATAAGTCCTGACAGGACAAACCAGACTGTCCTAAAGATACTTACATAATACCCATAGTTTTCCTCTATGTGTGTGTGTATGTTACAGATCTATCGCCGTTGCTGGCTGGTGTTTAAAAAGTCCTCTAGTAAAGGTCCTCGTCGTCTGGAGAAATACCCTGACGAGAAGTCTGCCTACATCAGAGCCTGTCCTAAGGTACAGGATAGAATGGATACACACGTACATACACACACACACACACACACCCTGACAGGGATTAAAAACAGTCAGCCTTCTTGATTATCCTTCATTCTTCCCCATCATCAATACAACACTGAACCAGTGGAAGTTTAAGAATGACTTTTCTGTATTTTTTAAATGGACTGCAGCAAAGTGGGGCAAGCTCTGGGGCAAGTCCCTAACTGACTGACAGATAAAATGAGTTCTAACGTTAGTGACAGACTACAGCTCCGGTGTCTGTGAGTGTATTTGCATCATTAAAACTATGTTATGATCACAGACCATACTTCTATTGGCAGCTATGACGACCTTTAGCTTCATTATAGCTTCATTATGCTCCTACCGAGTGGTGCCACACATTATTTTGTTTTATGACCTTTAATGACAATAAAAATATTTTTTCATATCAAATGAACAACCTTTCATTCATTTTTGAAATGTTCTGCTGGTGCATGAATTATAAAGTAATGCAAGAGAAAAAGATAGCCTAAATAAAGTAATGTAACAGCATATTGTATTGACTGTTAATGTGATAGACTAAAAGGCACCATGTCTGTTTTGAAAATGAAAGTACTACAGTACGTTTTCTGAAGGATTCACTGCTCTCAATAAATAGAAATATCACTGGCATATGGCAGTACCTTTTCATCAGTATTTTTTTTTCTCTCAAAGAATACATTAAATTAAAACTACAAGCAGTGATAAAGGGCCCTCGCAGACCCACATGATCGGCGTCCCACGATCACGTGCACGACGCTCTTAACCCTTGTGCCGTCCTCAAACTTTAGACCTACTCAAAAAAACCAATCATTCTATCATTTTCAGGATTTTATCATTTTCCAAATGAGGACATTATGATAGTCTGAAAAAGGCTATATTTTCATATTTCGGGGTTATTCTCAGGAGAAATGTGTCTGTTATTCCTTTTCAGTAAACCAGAGAGTAGGATCATCCACTCAGTATCTGTTTAAATCACTGTTTCAGCTTGACCACTAACTTCCATTTTAGCTAGCATCACAATTCTCATTGGCACATTGCACTGAGGTGCACTTCATAAATCAAACAATAATTGGCACTAAACCATTTTTATCTTCAACCTGTTGCCTAGGTGACAGAGATTAACAACGTCAAGAATGTCACACGGTTGCCTCGAGATACCAAAAGACAGGCAGTGGCCATTGTCTTTACAGACGACACATCCCGCACCTTCACCTGTGAATCAGGTAATGTATGGATACACATCCTGGTTTGAACCTGCACAGTAATGCTGCATTCTCATCCAAATCAGAGGTCTGAATTTTCTGGTTGAAATTCCCAAACTGCAACCTCCAACATTTTAGGTACACAACACCAAAAATTAACAGAAATCTTGGCTGACAGTAACAAAATGATGTCTCTCCGGCATGTGTACACTTGAGTGAATCCTAAGCAGTGCAGCCTCTGTGCATGTATAAATGAAAAAGAGGAGGTGACAGACATTATCATACATTTTATTTTATGATAATCTTATACGTTGTATCTAAACATTCCATCAACTAGCCTAAAACAAATATTGTCATCTACAAATATATACCCTACCTACCTATATCCGTCCCCATGGGTGCTGCCACTGATATGTGATATCAGACAACTGCCCTCTCACAAGGTCGGGGTAGATAGAAGTGCCTCAAGTATGAAAGTAGGAATAGTGACTCTGAGTGGCGTTCCATTGTAATTTTTTGCTTGGCTAGCTTGGCTGGATATAAATAGCATGTTTATGTGTTGTATATTGTTTGTTTAATTGGTCTATAAATAATACATTGTTTTGATTTTAAAGGAAGTAACAACTTTTTCTTGACAAATAAAAGTTCATCCTTCTACTAAGCACTTTAGGCATCGCCTCTTGGTATAGTAGCCAGATACAGTTGGTTAGCACAGTTTTTTTGTTGTTGTTTTTTTCCAACTACATGTTTATTGAGCCGTTGACTCACACGCATTTCACACATTTCACAAGTCTATTTTACAGCTTTTTTTTGGTGGTTATAAATCCACTCATCTCTAATCATACTTCTCTCCTCACATTCAGTTGCATGCTTCTTACATATATACGGACATGCCACATTTTAAAAGAGATACCTGTCTTTTCAAACAGATGCCCAGCATCATTGAAACAGACAATAACAAACAAAACAAAAAAACATAAAACAATGAACAATACACAATGTTTTCTTTGTTTTTTAAAAAGTTTTTTTGGCTTTTTATTGACAAAACAGCTCGGAGAAATGACAGAAAACAGGTTGAGAGAGGGGGAGTGACAAGCAGCAAAGAGCCCCAGGCCAGGACTCGAACATGAGGCCGCTGCAGCGAGGACAAAGCCTCTGTACATGGGACACCCGCCCTACTCACTGAGCACCCCAAGCAGTATTTAACTGTATCATTAACCTTGACAGCCACAGTCGTCCCATGACACACACTGTGACACTGAGAAAGAAAAAATACATGGGATGTAGGAAGAACCAGTATTCTCAGCCCTGTTCCACCCCTTCCACTTCCAAGGTGACAATCGATTTTTTAACTCTGCATTCTTCTCAGCATGAAAGTTACTTTTCGCATTTAAACAATTTCCTCCTAGGGATTAATAAAGTATTCCGATTCTGATTCATTGTGTAAATTCCCCTGATCACTGATCTCCAGGTATCCTTGGTTGGAGGGTCTCCGTCAAAGCCAACGGAATGTTATTGCTTTTTTAGCTGCTGTCAGCAGTATGTGCAGCAAGTATTTCTTTTTCCTGTTCTTCACTGCCTCTGGGAAAACTCCAAGGATAGCTAGCAGAGGGTCCCTGGGTAGGCACTGGCCAACTATCCTATCAAGCTGGTCAAACCCCCCCCCCTTTCAAAACTTATCTAAGCGAGGGCATGCCCAAAATACATGTGTATGGTTCGCAACTTCTTCTCCACACTTTGTCCAACATGCACTTGTTTGATTAGAGACCATTTTGGAATTTTTCTAAAGAATCTGTTAATTATTTCCATTGTAACTCTCAAATATTTGCGTGAGTGACTTAGTGATTGTGTTTATACAGACATTCAGCCATGTCTCATCACTTATTTCTAATTCAAGTTCCCCCCTCCCATTTCTGTTTGACATAAAGTAATGTTTTCCTGCCTCATGCTAGATAAAGCTTTATGTAGAATGAATATAGGTCTCTTTGTGCATTCATAGTTTTGAATGCTTACCAAATATTGTTCAATTGGCGAGTCACTTTTTTAGGTTAGTCCAATTTGTATGTAAAAGTAAAAAACGTCTTAGTTGAAGGTATCTGAAAAAAATCTGATCTCTGTAAATAAATTCATCAACCAACTGTTCAAATGTTTTAATTTCTTGATTCCTCAATATCTGGTGGACAATTAAGATTTAGGTGTCACCATCTTCAACTTATATCCTGTGTCCAACCTCAAGGATACTAAACTATTTAGGTGAGCAATGCTTGACAGCACCTGAAAAAGAAACAGCAGTCTGGGCAACACGTTCATCCTCATGGACTCTATCCTACCCGAGAGGGTAAGGGGTAAGGCAACCCATCTTTTTATGTTCGCTGTTATCCTACTAAAACATTTATCATAGTTTGCTTTGTACAGTTTGTCTAGGTTTTGTGGAATAATGGTACCAAGTTATGTTATTCCCTTCGTGGACTACTTAAATTGAAATAATGCTCTCATCTGATGTGTAATAAGTGTGTTCAGAACCAAAGTTTCTGTTTTATTAACATTAACTTTATATCCAGAAAAGCTGGGCTAGACTTACCATTAATCTTGGGAGAGAATTTAAAGGATCGTACTGGGGTTATGCAACAAAACGAGGTTTCTCTAACCATATCAACTGAAGACGAGTAGTAACACTACTGTTCATGCCTTAAGTGGCTTGCAGCTGCCCGATGATGGTGTAGGTGGTACAGCACCTTTGTCCATATCACAGTCTCATAAAAATAAATGCATACAAAATTAAAGAATGAATAATGAAAAAAAATAAAAAAATAAAAACAATGCAGGTATCTGTCAGGCATAGTGTCTTTATAGTAGATTATATGACACAACTTAGGGCCTGATTTACTAAAGGTTTGTGTGTGTAAAAGCGTGTGCAAACTTGATTGCACGTGCAAACACATGTTGAAGCTGATCTACTAACCGGATGCAACAAGGATTGCGTTGGGCAAAACGGGCAAAATAGCACGAGCAGTCCATTTAGCGTGTTTGCCTTAATGAATATGTAAATATGGGCGTCTCTGCCAGAACACGCAAAATATTGGGAGGAGTAGATGCAAATAGATTAATTTAGCACAAGCAATGTGATTTACCAAACCTGGAACTAATTGCCTTCACTGATTGTGCGTCTTTATTTAGCACATTTGAAAGTCATGTATTAACTGGCACAGCTTTACACACACATGGCTGCGGTCGTTGTAGCAATGAGGAGGCATAGGCGCAATGAAAGGCGACGGAGAGAATGAGTCTTTTCTGCTCACGTCAACATTCTTGGAATGACTGAACAAAAAATAATAGAGACATATCTCCTTTCCAGCGATGCCATCTTGGGGCTTCTGGAGGAGCTAAGGGCTGATTTGGAGCCAGTCACAAGGAGTAGTCATGCAATCTCCTGTATGGCAATACTCCTGTCAACTTTGCATTTCCTTGCATCTGGATCTTTCCAGCGCACTGTGGCTACCAGTGCTGGCATATCCCAGAGCAGTTTTTCCGGTGTGCTGTCTCACGTTTTAAATGCCATGTCACGCAGAATGGGAAGGTACATAAAATTCCCACGTGCTCCAGACACATTAGATGCTACATAACGGGGCTTTTGTGCGGCTGCTGGCTTCCCCAAAATTATTGGAGCAATAGACTGCATGCATGTGCAAATTGTTGCCCCGTCAGACAGAGAGCACATTTATAGAAATCGCAAAGACACGCACTCTTTAAATGTGCAACTTGTGTGCGATTCCAAAAGGAGTCATTACCAACATTGTGGCAAAATATCCGGGGTTGGTGCACGACTCATTCATTTTAGGAACAGTGTTCTTTTTCAAAAGATGAGAGATGGCGAATATGGAGATGGCTGGCTTTTGGGTAAGTCAAATAGCTACATAATTTTTTGCTTTATAAAAATCATTTCTCACATTAATGAGAAATATGTGATAGCAGTTTATGTTCTACTTTTAAGGTGACAATGCATACCCCCTACACCCCTTCCTCATGACGCCTGTACTTAGCCTGACCACTCCAGGCAAACACCGCTACAACGTGGTCCATATTCGAACAAGAAACATTGTGGAGTGTACCTTTGGCATGCTAAAGAGTAGGTTTGGTTGTTTGGACCGCACTGGAGCAGCCCTTCTCTACAGCCCAGAAAAGGTGGCCCAGATCACAGTGGTCTGTTGCATTCTGCATACTATTGCAAAACGCCACGGAGTAGAGCATGATGTCTTGGACGTGGAGGAGAATCCACACCGGACACATGTGGGACAACTCAATGCTGCGGGACTGCAGACACGGGCCAATCTGATTCAAATCCATTTTTGATAAACCATTTGAGAGGTGTGCATTTGTTTTATTTTTCACACAATTAAACAAGGACAAAAACACATTGATTAAACATAACAGCTGCACGCTTTCGGGGCTCTGCAAAGGTGCCTATTGCTCTTGGCTGACTTGAGGAGTACAGCGGGGATTGATGAACTTCTGATGATTCTCCTTTCAAAAACCAACAAAAAATGATGATCGTTATGTTATTTGTAAAGATCACCTCATAGGAATAACACTAAAAAATGCTGCTTCATTATGTCAAGTGTTTGCACAAAGTAAATGTATCCAACTAAAAACATAAATGACTAAAAGCACATTTTACGTGTACAACAACTTTTGTTTCATCATACGAAAAACATCTTGTGATGCTGTAAAATAAAACGCACACACTTCTGCGTCACTGTTGGAAAATATCCTCTGAGAAATGCAGAAGCAAAAATACTTTTGTAGCTTAAATTGTGAAATTACGCGTTTTCAGTGAATATTCAACTAAACATTAGCACAGGAAGCACATTCTTTTTTCTTTTTTTTTTTTGGCACATATCTGAATAAATTAAATGTATCCAATAAAAGAAATGCATGTTTGTGCTATTATGGGCACACCTTGCTCGGCAGTTTCTGGCTCAAGGGTGTCAAATCCTTGAATTCCTACAGTCTGTTCAGAAAGACAGTGTCATGACTCCTGTTTTTGTTTGTTCTTGTATCTGTTTTTTTTTTGGTTTCTTGTATTTGAGTTACGTCATTGTATCATGTCTTGTGTTGTGTTTTTGTTTTTCCATGTCTTGTGTCATGTGTTTGATTTTCCATGCCCTCATGTGTCCTTTAAGTTTCTCCTATGTTCTCCCCTCTGGCTCCCTCTGTCTGTTGTCTTGTTCCCTCCTGGTCTGTTCCTCTGTGCTCCTCCCCCTCATTATCACACCTGGCTTCCTTCCTCCTCTCTCCTCACCTGTTCCTCGTCATGTCATTAGTATCTGTGTATTTAGTCTCTGTGTTCCCCTCACTCCTTGCCCGCTCATTGTTTACTGTTTTCTGTTAGCTCCTGTCCATGCTCCTGCCCCGGTTTGGTATGTTTTGGTTTCAAGATTTTCATGTTTGATTTGTAATTTGCCTTTTTCTTTTGCACTTTGTTGAACTGTTTTGTTTTGCTACTTTGTTTTGATGTTTTGTTGCTACTTTGCCTTGTTGGTTTTGTTTGCTACTTTGCCTTGTGTCGCATTTTGTCTGTTTTTGCATTTCGGCTTTTGTTATTAAAAGCTCGCCTTTTGTTTCTCCTTATCCTTGCCTCCCGTGTGAACTGCATTTGGGTCCTCCTTCCCTTTCCTTAGTTTTTTCCCCTTTAAACTCCATCCTGACAGACAGCAGCACTTGCTGCTCAATTTAAGACAGGGGGATGTCCTCTGCCAGTCCACCACATGTTTTATTTGCTGAGGTTTTTTTATAAGCCATTTTTTCATTTGCTCTTCTTCTTACATCTTGCCATCTCCTCTTAATTTCATCGGCCATTCTTCTTGTTTTGCTGACAGCATTGACTTTGTCACAGATATCCTCCCATATCGTTTCTCCTGGATATATTAATGTTTCCTTGTTGTAACTCATGAATATGTTTGTTGGCCTCCTCCACTAACACCTCCAATTCAATGGCTTCATCTTTGCGCCCACTCTCTTCCACGTTCTCCAAAACTAGCAACACACGCAAAAACCTCATTTAAATAAGGCGGTTTCCAACACGTTTGCACCTGTTATTCATTGCGCGTGTCGGGGGGGGTACCGTCACACCACGGTGAGGGATGTCTGTCTTGGGTTTTTGTCCTGTGAATTTCATAATCAAGTATTCAGAGCAGTGTAGATTCCTCCTTCGGGACCGCCTTTTGTTTTGCTTGTTCTGTGTCCTGTTCGTCTTGTCTGTCTTCATAGACTTTTCATAGCTTTTGATTTATCATTCATACCGAAGAAATTGCAATTCAGAAAAATAAAACCTGCCTTTACACCTGATTCTGCATCTGAGTCCTTTCGCCTTGTTTGAGCCTGATAGCGCGAGCAATCGTAGTTGATCACCCACAACATGAAAACCAACAGCACGTGCAATCTGTTCGTGCGCACAAGCAATTTAGCACCCCTTATCTGGGATCTTAGTAAATCAGGCCCTTAAAGTCTATTGTTAACTTACTTCACGCACAGCATATCTCCACTCATCAGCTGATCACTTTAAGCTATGTCAGATAAGATGATCTGAACTAAACGTGGTGCTCCCTCAGTTGGCGTTTAATTGCTCCATACTCTTTGCACCTCCGCCGCAGGGCTGTAGAGTAGTTGTGGTCAAATAAAATGCGATTTCTATCAAAGTGTAAGGTTTAGTGCTCCAGTCTTAGTTAGGATTTGTTGCATTGTTTGGAAGTGCAGGAATTCCACCACAATTGATCTGTAGATATTGGGGTTTGTAGGCTTGGATGCAAGAGACCTGAGTGCATGCTCAATGCCGAGGTCCTCTTCATCAGGGTCGTCGGAGAGCTGTTTCTAGTGGTTTTGTTGCGAATTCAAGCAAATTCTCCTAGCCCTCAGACCCTTCCTTAACTCCGTATATCTCCTTGAATGGTTTTCATTGTCTTCACACAATGTGCTTCTAGTTGGCGTTGTTTAGGCATCATGTAGGCCAGGAGCCCATCCGCTCATGCACCGCGGTCCTCCGCGTCACTTACTCTCTGCTCAGCCTCCTCCAGTCTTTTATCACAACCTCGTAATTGCTTAGTCATGTCTTTAAGAGAATCTTCAATTTTGACTAACCTTTCCCACAAGTCCTTTCTCATTTCTTTATTCTCAGTCAGAACTTCAGCCTTTAGGTTGCTAGCTGCACCTGTTGGCATGTTAGCCACAGCCACGTTAGCATCTTGGCCCAGTGGCAGATTTACTTGAGTTTGTTGTGCCTGCCTTGATTCATTTTTAAACAAATAAAGTCCACTTATTTTTTGTTGCTGTACTACTGTAAATTACTTGTTAAAAGTGGGATTGTAGTCCGCAAGGCCGAGAGCTCGGTGTCATGGTTCATGATTCTATGTCTTTGTGTTGTGTCTTGTCTTACATTCAGTGATGGGATTAACGGCATTAAAATAAACAGCGTTACTTTTTTAAGAAACGGGTAATCTAACTGATTACTTAGTTACCATCACTGACAACTAAATGTGGTGCATTACAAACTCAAGCTACTCATTGAAGCTGTTGTCATCCGAATTGGCTCTCAGCCACAGGAGCTGCAGAGCTGTTATTTTTTCTTTGGTGAGGGAGGAGGGATGGGCGAGACAACCACAAAAGTAATGATGATTGGCTAAGGAAGAGTAAGAGTTTGTAAGCCAATCAGAGGGAGTGTTCAGTTTACACACAAACCACCCATGCACACAGCAGCCTCACACACACAAACTAGCTGAGTTAAGCTGCAGCAATGGTGAGTCCGAAGGGAAAGTTGGCATTTTCAAAGTGGAAGTACAGACACTACTTTCTATCTCCTTGAGATAAAAGGCAAGAACGTACATGTGAAGTGTTCATTATTTCCCATACCAAAGTGTTTGTCCACGTCCGTGGTAAGCAACTCTAATTTAATAAAGCATCTCTCAAAGGCACACGCTTCTACAAAACTAGTGGCCAAAAATACCATTGTTGACACTGTTGATGATGATAGCAAGCCAGGTGTGGCTAACATGAGCTCCACTAACAAAGGACACAGAGCCATCTGAGCAGCTAAAGCTGTTTTTTTCTGCTCCAGCTTCACAAAAACTTCTGACACAGACTGAACTAAATGCAATGATAGGCAGGTATGTTGTTGAGACCATGCTCCCATTATCAACAGTTGACACAGACTCCTTCAGGGCCCTCATTGGCAAAATACTTGGGAGAGCAGGTGCCGGTCCGCCATGCAGTAAGACATTTTCTAACACTTAGATGCAGAGTACGCTAAAATGAATGCCAAGTTCAAAAGGTTAGGGTTATAGTTACTTTCCCTGGTAACTAGTTACTTTTATAGTGGAGTAATTCAGTTACTAACTCAGTTACTTTTTGGGAGAGGTAAAAGTAACGTGCCCGACACTGCTTATGTTTTGTGATTTTTGTCCCCTTTTTGTGTCTTTTCAGTGTTCTCTGTGCTCTTTCCTCTGTGTCCTCCCCTGTCTTTTAATTTTCATCCTTGCATGTTTGTCTCCCTCTGTCTGTCAGTATTGTTTCCGTCATGCTTTCTCCTCTGTGAGTTTCCCTCAGTGGCTGTGTCTTAATTCAGGGGCAGCATCCTTCGGATTGCATATTTTAAGTGCAATTACATCACTACTCTGCGCGCAGCCTGTATCAATTCAACAAGTGGCGCAAATCTCATATTTGAATGTAAATATTGGGTTTATACTCAGTTTTTACTCATTTGAGCATCAAACGCCTGATATGATAATATTCAAGGGACTATAAAACCTCAAAATATATAATAAATAGCCGATTTATCAGTCCTGAAGTCACTTTTTGTAAATCTTTGCATCCCTGTGTTAATGTGATGTTGTGTTTACCCTTTCTCTTGCTTCGAGGAGGAGGGAGGATGAAGGAGTACATGAGGCTGCAGAGGAGAGGCTCTTCTCTGCTACAGAGGACAATCTTTACATTATTTCTGTTATTAAATTAATGTATGGGTTCTTTTTAAATTATTTGTTAATTGTTCATTTTATATCATTCATCAAACAAAATATTATTTTATTGTTAAATGCTGTCTATTCCATTCAGTATTTACAACTTAAGTACAATTTATAACAGCAAACGGCATCAAGTGCTACTTTTCAGGGACAACAAGGGATTGAATGTTTTCTTTTATTATTAAGGTCTTAACATTGACAACTATTGACAAAATTACAGCATAAATAACTATTTGCCGATTTTTATTCACTATTAACAAAAACAATTCTGATTAAAAACAATATTAAAACAGTTACAGATGATGTACAGTAACAGACTGAGCAGGAGTCCCTGCAGTGCTGCTGGGCTGGATGGTGTCAGTGGGACATCATCTAGGTCGGTACTCAGGGTGTTTGGGGGTCCAGTCTCCTCTGTCCACCACATCGTCCATCAGCTGGGTCTGCAGTTCTGACTCGATCCACGGCTGCCATGTCACTAAGAATGTTTTAAGAAAGAGGCAAGAATTATAATTTCATCATCATCATCATCATCATCATCATCATCATCATCATCATAATAATATAATAATAATAATAAATTACAACAAACAAAGCTACCTACCAAACCTTTTAAATACAATGCCTTTAAAATTAATGTAACATCGTATGTGGCAATCAGCAGATTATGTCAGCATTAACATAATGTATCGGTATGTTAATTAAACCAAACTGTTAGCCAGCTTATAATGATAATATTGATAACAATACTGTAGGATTAATAACAGGTTATTCCACGGTCCTCTCAGCCCAAGATAAACCAGCTGCTTCTCCTGTTTCTCCAAAAGCAGGAGGATTAAATATGAAGCATTCTGCCCCTGAACTGAGACACAGCCACTATCTCACCTGTCCTCCTCCCTCCTCTCTTTGGTTTCCCATTTACTTTTTGTCACTTAATTGTTTGTGTTTGTGTGATGTCTCCCTCGAGTTCCTTGTGTCTCCACTCATGTCTCCAGTCTCCGTTTTTTTTGGTATGTTTTGGATTTTGATTTCTGGTGTTTTGTATGTTTGATTTAAACTTTGCTGTTGATTTGAACTTTGTCGTTTTGTTTGCACTTTGTTCTACAGTTTTTTCTACTGTGCTTTTTGGTCCCTGGATTCATTTTCATTTGTGCTCCTTGCTTTTTGTAGATACGGCTTTGGGTTAAATAAAGCTAGCTTTTTGTTGCCATCGGGTAGCGGGTGGAAATGGAAGTGGTTAGCGCAGGTTTAATAGAGGCTTTTGTAGTGGTGCAATAGAGACAGACAATCCTAGCAACCTATGATGACAGGTCTTCAGGAAGCCAAGCATAGTCAGTTGCTCACTAAGATATAGTTCCAGCACATATGAGTGAAAAATCAATTTTGTCAAACAACTATTTCCATTATTATGTGACTGTCTCTGACCATGATCTGCACACTCTCTTTACCAGTAGAGTAAGAGTCACCATTTGACTCCGTCTTCCTCGTCTGCCTGTATATCTTTCTGTCTCCAGAGCTGGAGGCAGAGGACTGGTTTAAGACACTGTCAATCGAGTGTCTGGGTACACGGCTCAATGACATCAGTATGGGAGAGCCTGACCTCCTGGCTGCTGGAGTGCAGTGTGAACACACAGGTAACTCACACACCAAGTCACAAATTCAAGCATACAGAGTAAAAGTTGTAATCTAAACAGACTGTTTAAAGCAAACACTGAGGGATTTGACAGAAGCTGTTGGCGCTAGAGCGTGAATAAAGACATGGACTGGCATTTAGTGAAGCAGGACTAAGAAATATAAAATGTTATTGTGGGATTGTTTAAGAGCAGTTGCCTTTAAAGCACAAATACACACACTCACAGCTTCAGATGTGTAGCCTCGCCTAGCCCTCAGTCAAACAGACATACAGCTCTGTTTAACAGTCTGAGTCTAGAGGAGAGAGACAGTACATTTTCTAGTTGTGTGCTGTTATTAGCCAGGGGCACGCACCACTGCCCAAAGAATGATGTCTAGAAATGTCACAAGCAGAGCAAAATACTAAGAAATTACAGGTAGAGTGCAGGTTCTGTGTCGATACAGACACTGCCATACACATTCTAGTTGGTCATAAGGGATGATTTAGAGAGTATACTTTAGTAATACACGGTGTGTGTGTGTGTGTGTGTGTGTGTGTGTGTGTGTGTGTGTGTGTGTGTGTGTGTGTGTGTGTGTGTGTGTGTGTGTGTTTAAAGGGAAAAAAAACTTCTCGGATAGTTTGCCATTAAGATTCAACTGTTGATCTCTGGTATAGTTTGGGAGTTTAAGATCAGACTGGCACAACTGATAGTGTTGGTGGATGGGGAGCCAGTAAGAGATCGCATTCTTGTTGTTGCTCCTGAAATCAACCTTTCGTCTACATCATTTGTAGAAATGGAGCTGAGTTAGAAGGACTGTAGTGTAACTGGACATTTCCACTTTAAAGGAAAATGGGAAAATGCATTCAAGACTGATGGGTTTTTCTCACACAACAATGTATCATCAATTAGACTTAAACTAATTTCTGGTAGCTATGGCCATTTTGTATATTCTAAAGAAAGACTGATAGAAGTCCTTCATATGAATTGAAGATGAAACATTTTTGTGAGTTTTTCTGTTGAACTTCAAAGATAAATGGTTGTCTACTTCCATACTGGAGTGTACAATGCACTTGTTAGTACACTATTGATTTTTAGCTAAGATTAAGCAAATAAAGCATTGGGGCTTGGTTTTAAATGTGACAGTAATAGACAGAGCTACAGACTTGATCTGCTATGACACCCAAAGGATTGACCTGAGACAGCAATAACATTCAAGCTTCAAGTTTTGTCACACTAAAACCATGAAATTGTGACAAATGGAAAAAAAAGAATACAGCAACAGGTAAGCTTTGTATGGTCCAACACATCTCATTTAAAGGAACTGACTGGATAACACTAGTAGCACAGCGGAACATTACAGAATGTTGAAACGTTTTTAGATTTGAAATTTTCCACAAGAACTTAACTTGGAACTGCACAGAAGACTGCAGAGTGATAATTCTCTGTGTGTTTGTCACATACAAGAGAATTGTTTCAAATTATACATATTATACATTATCTTCAGTTTTAAAGCTCCAACTATCTAAACAACCTCGCAGAAGGCTTGAGGTCTGCACCAATGATCAGCACTTTGAAATCAGGACTTATGTTTGCTAATTGTTTCTGCGAAATTAAATTTGGGACTATTTATTCCTTCCTTTTACTGCCCTGTAACAGAGCTATATTCTTATTCTCTCTTTAATTGGTCATGTTCTACTTTGTCTTAATTTTGTTTCCTGCTTCATTTTACTCACTATATATTTTATGTATTAGTTATCATATATACACTAATTGTGTATACATGTTTTTTTCATATATCTTTTTCTTTTCTTAAAAGAACAGTTCACTCAAACATGAAAAATCTTTCATTGTCCACACACCCCCATATTGACAGAAAGTTGGGGTAAGGTTTGTAGTCCCTAAAAAATGTCTGGATCTTCACAACCAAACGGCTGAAGTAGGTGGGGGACATCTATTAAAACACATAAAACCCAGCAAATGGAACATAGAATGGCTCCATATAACTTGCCGGACATAATCCAAGTCTCCAGGAGCCCCAAGATCCCAACCTGATGTGAGAAGATGTTATTTACACCATTTCTTAAGCTGGAATCTTCTCTGTCACTTCTAGACTATAAGTGTTAGCACACACCCCCGTCTGAAGGGTGTGCACAAGCTTGACCACAAGTCAATGGTGTAAGTAATGTCTTTCATTCCGTTTTTTTGTTTGTTGTGTTTTGTTTTGTTGGTTTTTTTATAATTTCAAGTCCCCAAGCTAATTCAATTTTTAGGAGAATGCTGCAACACTGTTTTGCTGTGAAGCTCCAGAAATGTTTGGACTACAAAAGTATACCTGATTTTCCATCAACATGGGGATAAGGCAGTACTGACTTTATTTTTGAGTGAACTGTTCCTTCACTGCCGAACTGTCTTTCAGCTGAATGGTGCTACGTGCTTTGCATGATGAGAGAATGTGAATGACTAATGAGCGAAACCTTTATACCTTCTTTATAAAACATAACAGTGAAAAAGAAAGTGAACTTACCCACAACAGAGCTGACCTGTGGGACACTTCTTGTGCTCTGCTAACGTTTGTTTTATGTGAAATTTCCAAAGCAATTCAAATGCTAAAATTTCTCTAAAAAGTGTCTGACATTGATCCATTCATCGATCTCCTCAGAGCGTTTCAACGTGTTCCTCCTCCCCAGCCCCAACCTGGACATCTATGGGGAGTGTATGATGCAGATCACCCATGAGAATATTTACCTCTGGGACATTCACAACCCACGCACCAAGTTGGTGACCTGGCCACTCTGCTCCCTGCGCCGCTACGGCCGCGACGCCACCCGCTTCACCTTTGAAGCTGGACGGTGAGACCAACTATGGGATGGCTTGGGGAGGGAGGGGGGAGATGTTTGATGACTATCCTCAGATAACAAATTAAACAATGAAACTTATTACACAGTTAACACAGTCAAATTAATATCTCAACTGTTGCACAGTCTCCACATTTGAATCAGTGTGATACATATTGATAGCCTAGTAGTTGTATCAACGTCTGCATTTAGTTTAATCAAGACCTGACTGTCAAATCAAATTAAGAAATTTTTAAAATGTTTTGACAATATTTATTGCCACTTAACATTTAATTATACAGATATATAAAACTGCAAATATGTATTAATTTCTTCTCTCTTTAAGGAAAAGAGGGGCTGCATTTAAAAATATAATAGTGCAAATAAATAAAATACCTTTTTCAATATTGTGCATCTTAGGTTTCAGCTACTGCACTTATGCACTGCTGGACAAACCATTCCATCATTAAATGGGTTTTTGTATTGACCAAAAATCGCTTGTCACCTCTTTCATCTGTCTGTATGAAAGAGGATGTTTATTGCCTGGAGTGCAAAGCATGCAATTGGTCAGTAGATCTTCTGCTCCACTAAACAGTCAATGGTGCTGGTCAAAATAGAAGCGCCCCATCAAAGTTTAGTACTTCAGTAATTTATTGACTATAGGTCCAGGTTCGTATACGACGGCTTCTGGGTCCAGACTTTGACCGCGGTCTACCTCTCTGAAATGATAACAAGAAATTACAAGCCACTCTCTGATCGCGGCCTTCAGTTTCATGCAACGTAATGTCGAATGCAATAACGTGGTATCAGTGCGTGACATCTGTGAAATTTTGCAAGTACGAGTATATGAGTGCAGTATCAGCTGATACCCAATGCCAGTATTGGTATAGTGTGTGGTTGTGTTGTGCTGAGCCCCACGAGGAGAACAATTTAATAGATTAGAAGATGAATCAATCAACCTTTTTATCACCTCCTCTTCATAAAGCCTGACAAGGTGTATGTGTGTGTCTGTGTGTGTGTTTGTGTGTGCTTGTGTGCATGTGTGTATTTCCAGCTAGTTTACTTACAGGTACATGAGGATAGCATGTATCATCTTCACAAGATGGACACAGTAATGCAAATGAACTGAAAGTTATGGAGACCCGAAAAGGGATATGAGGAAAAAAAAAAAAAAAAAAAAAGTTTTTTGTGCACACAAGATAATTTTCCCCCTCACAACAAAGTATCTTATCAGCACAAGATACTTTCTCTGGTTGTGTCACACTGTATTTTAACAATTAAAATGCAAGTCAATTGTAGAAACCAAAAGGTATACTTCCTCATATTACAGTGCAAGATGTAAAATTTTTGTTGTGTTTCTACTAAGTATTAATGCACTAAAGCCCAAACTAATAAAAAAACATATTTTGCCAAGTCTCATAGAATGTACATAAGGAACCTTCAAGGGAGAACCATATCTTCTCCAGGGTGATACATTTCATGGATCCATTTATTGTGAGTGGGAGGGGAGGCATGAGACCATTTAAGGAGGATAAGCCTTCGAGCAAGTAAGGAAGTAAAGGCAATAATGTGCTGTGAGGATTTGGACAGGCCACGTGTGGGGGAGATGCTGTAGAGGATCCCTAGGGACTCAGGGTTTATGATTCGGCCCATAACTTCAAAAATTGTTTCGAATGTTGGATGGGGACTTTCCCTAATACATAAGAAAACGGACTTCACACTGACCGTAAAACCCTTAAGAGTCGACGATCACACCGCTGTGATCAAATCACGTGACTGGTTTAAGATGACATAGCACCGAGGCGGATCACTGAGACTTGGTTCCTACTTTATGTGTTGGTGCGGCCTTCAAACTATATATACCTTTTTACATTGTGTTGATAGGCCACGTAAAACTGGAGTTATAATAAATATTGTCAGGTTTTTTCGCCAACATTGCCGTCGCGTTTGCAGCATGTTTGGTGCAGGAAGAAGCGATAACAACTAGCGGCTCTCTCGAAAGTGTCTGCAAGCAGGAAGTGTTTGCAAGCAAAAAAAAAAAAAAAACATGTTCCTGTTGGTGGAAAAAGGCACCACACCAACCAATCAAAAAAATTATATGATAAATCACTTGATTTGGTTGCTGAGGAAGGGGGGAAGCTGTGGGAGGGACGGTGACAGATACAGACAATAGATAGGGACAGCAATAGAGATGGCGAGTTTTGAGAGTTGAGAGATTTGAGACATATAGCGTGTTTGGAGTGTATAATTAGTGTGTCATATAGTGTTTGGTGTAGTGTGTTTAGTGTGTAGTGGAGTCGATTTGTTGTTTTGTGAGTCAAAACAAGGAGGAGACTGCTGAATGTGGAATAGGCAGGAGAGCTGAGAAGCCCTGAGCTTGAGGCATTGCCTGCATTTAAATGTAAATAGCTGCATATAACTTTGTAAATTTCAAAAACTTATGCAAAATTTGGCAAACAACAATTTGTATTTGCATTCTAAGTAATACAATTGGTTAGTTAAACATATTTGTGGTTTTCACAATCAAAAATCTAACTTTTTCCTTATCGGATTTTATGTTTATTTGTGATTTTAGGTCCATTGTGTTAATATAGTATGTTAAAATGAAAAAAATAACTGTAGATTCACACATGTGAGATTGTGCTGAAAATAATGATACAAAATAAGGCAAGGTAAAAAGTTTTTAAGGTGACATATAATGGTAAAATCAAAAGTAGTCAAATAACGTCGCCGGCTGAAATGATTCCACAAGTGATTCCTGCTGGCTCCAAACTGTGGAATGGATTTCCTGAATGGAAGTTTGCAGTTTTCAGCCAGCTAGCAGGCTAGCATTAAGCAGCACTGTGGCTTTCCAACACGTCCGCTGTGTGGAAATATTTTGCAGTGGAAACACTGCAAATCAAGACAACAAAATGCAATGTTTGCAAAGCCGTTATTCAGAGAGGCGGAAGCTCCCTCGTGACGTACAACACCACTAATGCAATTAAACAGCCAGGTTGCACAAAGAGGAAAGGAGCCATCAGGACATACTTCTGTGTAGAGCCAGTGTACTTGAATTGTGCTGTTCAGATAGTGTTTCATTTGCGTGCGTGCGTGCGTGTGCGTGTGTGCGTGCGTGTGTGTGTGTGTGTGTGTGTGTGTGTGTGTGACATTTACACTGTTAAAATAACTATGTGATAATTTAGAACTGGAGGAAGGAGATCGGAGTCAGCTCAGAGTGCAAACAAGGTTTTAATCTTGTGAGAGGAGCATTCACAGAGCAACACGCAGATCTGTTATAAAGTGAAGACTCCCTGTCTGAGGAGAAACGCATGGTATTTAACTGTCTCTGTGGGTGTGCCCTCACTCTGATAGTTACTAATTCATGCCCTCCTGCACCCAAAAGAATCAATCACAAGGAAGGAAATGATAACCCTGAGTGATCATTCAATACCTTACATGTGTCACAAAACGACACAATGGGTCACAGGTCAAAGATCGCAACAGTCCTTGAACATTCTTGCATGTGACTTCAGTTCATATCTCTCTCTCTTACAAAATTTTCATCACATAAACTTCTTGCACATTTATTTCAAATATTTGACATTTGAAAACCTTGATTTGTCGATGCTACAAGAGCCAGTGTACTTAATTTGTGCTGATCAGATGATGCAGCCCTTTGTATAAAATAAATAAAGGTGTCAATGCCTCAAACAAATCTTTAAAAGAAACAAGTGGATTTATACCTGCAGTGGCGCAAGATGGACTGGGATTTTGCCAGTGGTTCGGTCCCGTTCTGTGCATCTAAATGGACTGTTGTGGATTAATGAGACTAAACTAAAGTCCGAGTCTTTTCGGGTCTGAGGAGATCCGGATACGCGAGAACAACAAACTGAAATCGTAATCTGTGGTTGTTCATTTGTAGCTAGCTGCTAGCCCACCCCCACCGCCCACCTCCTGACTCGAAGGACATTACAAAAAATTATGTCTGTCACGCTTTTTAGCTAACATTGCTGTCAAGTTTGCTTTTTGTCTGGTGCAGAAAGAAACTGTAAAAACGGGCTTTTGTCACGAAAGTGTCCACAACCAGGAAGTGTTTGCAAGCAAAATAACACGTTGCTATTGGTGGAAAAAGGCACCACACCAACCAATCACAAAATTATATGGCAAACCATGAGATTTGGTGTGACAGCAGCAGTGACGGTGACAGAGACAATGACAGAGATAGTGAGTTTTGAGAATTGAGGGATTTGTGACATACAAGTGTTTGGAGTGTAAAGTTAGTGTGTTATGTAGTGTTTGGTAAAGTGTGTTTAGTGTGTAGTGGAGTCGTTTTTTGTGTTGTGAGTCAAAACAATGAGGAGACAGCTGAATATGAAACAGGTAGGAGAGCTGAGGGAGACCTGAGTCTGAGGCATTGCTTGCATTTAAATGTGAATAGTTTAAAGAGTGCAAACTTTGTAAATTTCAAAAACTCAAATTTAGCAAACAACAATTTACATTTGCATTATAAGTAATAAAAATGGTTCATTAAACATATCTATGGTTTTCACAGTAAATAATCTAAACTTTTTCCTACTCGAATTTGATGTTTTTTGTGATTTTTGTGAATTTCATGGAGTTAATACAGTATGTCAAAACAAAAAAAGAACTGTACAGTCACATGTGAGGTTGTGCTGAAAATATGACACCAAACAAGGCAAAACTGTGATGATTTCAAAACCTTAAAAGATTTTAAAAAGCTGAATACATGCCCAATAGCCTTGTGAGTCTTTAAAAGTTGGAATGGTGTCTCTAGCTCAAAGTTTGAGGGACAAGAAGAGGTTGAAAGTGGATGAGGTTTGAAGAGGTTTTGAAGATTTTAATTCCATTCACCCTAATTAAACTGCAACTAGAGCACCACCTATTGGCTGATTTGCACCACATTTTGCACAAACCCTCATAGGGCCATGGAACACAATTAGAAAAAGTGTTGTGGTAATGGGACTGTATTTGGTGAAGATACGAAAGACTGCCTGTTTTGAACACAATGTGCAGGAATTCGATTTTTTATATTTTGGGTGTCTTTTGGTCTATTGAAATTTTTTTGATAAATTTTTATCAGCAGGGTCCACAGATGCTTCATGCAAAGTTTGGTGCAAATCTCTTAAATTGCCGAGGAGGAGTTTGAAAAATTACATTTTTCATTTGTTGCAATGTTGTGTATGGAAAATTACCACAAAAGTGACCCTTGCCTACACCAAACAATTCAGCTGAATGGAGGGAACATGTAGATTTAAGGTGTAACACTGTGTGACATATTATGTTGGAGTTATGGGCCATAATTGCTTTTGCATGGAAAATAGCGTCACCTGCTGGTCATTTTTGGTGTGTCAGTCACAGGGGCCATTCTATTGCACCTCTATGAATTTCATTTCCATAAGTGTTATGGTGTGGGCACAGTGCCAGATATTAAATTAGATGGCCACCAGAGCACTACCTAGTGGTGGATCGGTAACCCATCCTGAGCCGTCCTCAGGAGTGCTACCTTGTTGTCATCACCTAAAATTTTGCACAGGGCCTCAGGGGTTTATGAGGAAATAGTAACCTGAGTTTCATATTATTCAGACATACCACTGTGGAGATATACATCAATTCCTGTTTTCTGTTGTTATTTAATAACTTGAGTATTGTTTGGCCTATCAGAATTATTTTTATACGTTTTAGTCAGACAAGGTCCGCAGATGCTGTGTGCCAAGTTTCGTGCAAATCGGTGAAATCACCTGGGAGGATTTTGAAAAAGCAGGTTTTCGACAGAAAAAAAAGTAGGCGGGAATGATATATATAATGACATAAACTATTTAAATTTAAACAGTGCCACCTTGTGGTCATTGCCTAAAATTTGGCAGAGACCCTCAGGGGCTCATGTTAAAGCAGTATCTTAAGTTTCATGTAATTTGGACAAACCATTGTGCAGACTGTAAAAGATGTTTAAAAACTTTAAATTTAAAGAGTGCCACCTTGAGGTCATCGCCTAAACTTCTGGACACATCCTCAGGGACTCATGTCGAAGTATGATCCCAAGTTTTATGTCATTTGGACACACCGTTGTGGAGATATCCAACACTTCCTGTTTGGCAGGAAATCTGCAGGAAGTTGTAATTTAATAACTTGAGTATTGTTTGGC
>JARJLU010012628.1:0-23467 GCA_030272975.1 Sparidentex hasta | reverse complement strand
CTCTCTCCTCACCTGTTCCTCGTCTTGTAATCAGTGTCTGTGTATTTAGTCTCTGTGTTCCCTTCACTCCCTGTCCAGTCATTGTTTCTGTTTGTCTTGGTTTGTCTTTGCCTGTTCATGCTCCTGTTCATGCTCCTGTCCCCTGTTTGGTATGTTTTGGTTTTGAGTTTTCCATGTTTGAGTTGAACTTTGAATTTTTTGATTTGCGCTTTGTCTTGCTGTTTTCTTTAGTTGCTACTTTGTCTTGCTGTTTTGGTTGCTACTTTGTTTCTTGCCCCCGTGTTGTCTGCCTTGGGTTTTTTGCATTCAGCTTTTGTTAAATAAAAGTTCGCCTTTTGTTCCTCTTGATCCTTGCCTTCCTGTGTAACTGCGTTTGGGTCCACCTCCCCTTTCCATAGTCTTTCCCTTTAACCCATAACTGACAGAATGACTGGACCAAGAATGGACCCAGCAGACTACAGCCTACAGCTTTGTAGGCTGGGGGACAGACTGTTGGAGGTTTTGAGTGGTGAGGCTGACACAGAGGATAAACTAAGAGCCATAGCAAGTTTTGATAAGGAACTGTTTATTAGGCCTTGGTTGAAGGTAATCCCATGTGTCGCACTTTTTAAAGCAGAGCTGGCTAACCTCAGAAAGGCCTTGGTTGCTTCAGCCACAGCCAAGCTACCAGCCCATGCCTCAGCCACAGCCAAGCTACCAGCCCCAGCTTCAGTCCTAGCCTCAGTTCCAGCCTCAGCTAAAATGTCTCCTTTCTGGGGAACATGCCTGGCCTACAAAGTGCCCCCACCAAGAAAGTGACGAGACCGTCCACATCCTGGCTCCCCGAAGTCAGGCTCAGGGGCCTCAGCCCATGCCTCAGCTCCCGCCACATCCGAGCTCCAGGCCCAGGCCTCGGCCACAGCCGAGCTCCCGGCCCAGGCCTCGGCCACAGCCGAGCTCCCAGCCCAGGCCTCAGCTACAGCCGAGCTACCAGCCCAAACCCACACTGCAGCCACAGCCTGGCTAATAACCCAGGCCTCAGTCTCAACCCAAGTACCTGCCAGTGGCCCTCAGTCGGCGGCCCGGCTGACACCTGCCAGTGGCCCTCAGTCGGCGGTGCAGATGGCGCCAGTCCCTGCACCTCGGTCGGAGGCTCGGCCGAGTCCCATGCCAAGTCCAGTGCCTGTTCTTGCTCTTTGGTCGGAGTCCCATGCCAAGTCCAGTGCCTGCTCCTTGGTCGGAGGCCCGGCTGAGCCCCACGCCAAGTCCAGCGCCCGGCTGAGTCCAGTCCCTGCTCCTCGGTCGGGGGCCCGGCCGAGGTTGTTTGTTGCCAGAGACCCTTCATCGGCTCCCAGGCCACCACCTCCCGACAAAACTCCGTCAGTGGTCCGGCCAAGACCCTGGAGGGTTTCCCAGCCAGTGGTCTGCTCGCCAGTGGGTCCCAGCCCACGCCCTCGCCGCCGGCCTCCAGTGGGTCTCAGCCCACGCCTTCGTCGCCGGCCTCCAGTGAGTTCCAGGCCGCGCCTACGCCTTCGCCGCCGGCCTCCAGCGAGTTCCAGGCCGCGCCTACCCCTTCGTCGCCGGCCTCCAGCGAGTTCCAGGCCACGCCTACACCTTCATCGCCGGCCTCCAGCGAGTTCGAGGCTACACCTACGCCTTCGTCGCCGGCCTCCCGCGGGTTCCAGCCTGCGCCTATGCCTACGTCGTCAGCCTCCAGTGCACCTCAGCCCACGTCCCCGGTTACCAGTGCGTCTCAGCCCATGCCGCTTCTGCCGGTTTTCAGAGCCCCTTTGCCTTCGTCCTTGCCACAGACCTCCGGATCGCCTTCGTCCTCACCACAGACCTCCAGAGCGCCTTCGTCTTTGTCAACGGCCCCCAGAATGAATAATTAATTCAACCAGTTACTCTTTCTTAAAAAAGAAAAAAAAAAAGATCTTCCTCTTGCCTCTCAAAAATAGAGGAGGACCAACCTCCTATGCCTCTATGGATGAGCCTCCTCTGACTGATGTGCAAGAACAGGCCTTTAGACAGGGTTAAGCCAGGCCTTACATATTATGATGGAAAACTGTCATTCCTACAGATAGAAGTAGCTATGGCCTTATTAAAGAAACATACTGGTGGGTTAAAGTGGCATTCTGCTTCTGCAAGTTGTCCGGCAACATCTGGCATAAGAATTTCCTTTGGGATGAATTAAGGTTAATCTTAACTTGTTTTACCTTATCTTATGTCTATTTTTGTAATGCCTTCTGCTGATTATTGTTTTTCTATTAGACACTTGTGCTATATGTTTTACTTTATTGTTATTATTGTTATGTTGCTCTAACTCACACATCTGGCACACGAATACCTTTTCTTTGTTGTTGTCGTCTGATCTTATGTCTCTATGATTTTACTTAAGCTGAGGAGCCATCCATAGTTTTAAAAGATAGCAGTCACAGCCGTGATCACAGTCATTCAGTCAGGGATGTAGGCATGTTTTGGGCCATGGGGCTGTTAGTGACTCATATAACAAGTACAAGGAAAACAGAGGCAGACCCTAAGTTATCCCTCAACCACCATTGTTTACCCCCATAGGAATCCTTGGTGTTCAGTCCCCTCTCAGTGCTGGAAAACCATCTTCTATAATATCTTCTATTATGTTTTGATACTCAAAATCATCTGTGCAAATACAAGTGAGAATGCAGCAAAAACAAATCTGGAAAAGAAAGAAATAAACTTGTCGCAAATATAAAAGTACCCAGGCTTGTTGCTTTACATGGCAGTGAGGGGCTTTACAAAATTATCACGTGGCCTTTCTCTCCACTGTTCCTAAGCATTGGTTCTGCAAATCTACATATCAGCAGTCCATGAGAAGTTGCAATAAATAACCAAATATACGGAATAAGTAACTTTGATAGAGTGTAAGACAAGATGAGGAACTGCTGAATGACCATCTACTATCCAAAACAGGGCATTTTCAGTGGATGAGAGGATGGTTGTTACCAAAGCCCGATTGGCTATAAAGCCGTACATGGATGCCAAGTGAGGTCTGATGTTTTTTATACTTGTGGATGTAAATGGCTACACCATCAACTGGAAGCTGTACGTGGGAAGTTTGCATCAGGAAGGGGGCTTTCCCTAACACAAGGTGACATCACAGATCAAAACAAAATTCCTGGGGTCTGACTATCTCATTTATTGTGACAGTGTCCCCTTCACTTGGGCCAACAGGGATTTAAGGATTGCAGGACATACTTGTAAGGGAGAATTGGTGTTCCATTCACTTAGGAAAATGCTTTGATCAAAGGGTGACCAAGAGGCTTGATTCACTGGATTAGGTATAGACACCAGAGAAGTCTGCATTTGTACCAACATCCAACCTCTCTAGGGTTGGGGGGGCAGTTTTGTGCTGGCAGAATACAGATGATGCGTTCTATCAGAGGATCCCTGCGGCTAGACTCCACAGTTGGCCTCTTGGCTGGTGTTAGTTGTGTTTGGCTATAATAATTATTTTTCTGTTAACAGAATGGGGTAAAGATACTCCAGTCAATCATAGAAAAAAAAATAGACATGATGATCAAAACTCAGTGACTCTATAACTTTAAAGCATTTCTTTTGGTTTGGGATCTTTCTGGACAGCCTGAACTTGCCAATGCTGGCTGGAGTGGCTCAGTTGGGTGTGTTTTTTGTACATATCAGTGTGCAATTATGGTGCAACTCTGGTGTTAATTGTTGCTATGGTGGGTCTTATAGAGAAAACAGTGTGAGCCATGGTGCACTATGCATCAGGCTTATTTGACTGTTGCACCCAGACACACACTGTTTGTATGAGAGCCTTCTCTAGCAGTTACATTTCTATAGCCACCTGAAGGCAGCAGGACCGGTATGTAATTTTAGACACAAGTGTGCACATTCTCAAAGCGATGCTCAGTTATGTGTTTGCTCTCCAGAGTAGATAACAGGCCACCAGCACCAGGCTCTTGCAGAATCTCCCCTAAAATCTGTATCAAATTCCTCCAAACTTTTGTGATCTTCTACACACTAGAAATGTGTTTGGGTGCCATTAAATTATGCACAGGTCCTAGGAGTTACAGACCTAAGCTGAGCGCTTGTCATAATCACTTCTCTGTTCCCACAGACAACGGACAGGACAATTTGAAAATAGCCAGCATTGAGAGACGACAATCTCTGCAATCACTGCAAAAGAAGCCCTGCCTGGCAATGTGAGAGGTGTAAAGTGGGCTGGAGAGGAGTCATTTAAGGTCAGCTGATGTCTGGACAGATGCACAGTTTATACTAATCTTCAAATGTTACATAACAATTACATGTTAAATCACAGTTTTGCCTTGATAGATTTTGAATCCATTTATTTTTGTTTTTTTCTCTTTGAGTTGTTAATACAGACTCAACATGCAGTAACTTCAAATAATTACTAGATATTGAAGATGCAGTAATCCTGAAAAAAGTGTTAAAAAGTGTTCTTGTGAACAGGCAAAACACCCAAAACTGCTAAATGGTATCAAGGTGGCATGTTTGAGGTTTAATAGTATCTTCACAGGGTATGTTTTAATTGTTCAGTTGTGATAAAAGTGTACTAATTTTTTTAAGTAATCTGATGTTCCAGCCAGAGTTAAAGTTTTACCCATTTAGATGGAAATCTAGAGTTACACACATAACCCTAACCCTTATTATTGCCCCTGCCTAAATCCCTATAAGTTGAAGACTGTCTCACCACCATTTGAATCCAAACATGAAGTGTCTGGAGGGGCTGCCTGCCCTTCCAACATCCAGCCTGTCTGCTCTGTCTAGCCCAGAGACACTGTGGCAGTGAAAAGTAGCTCTGGAGGAGTAGTATGATCCAGGAAGAGCAGCAGCCCATGCAGCAGCAGCATGCAGTTACATTGCTGGGGAGGTGCACGTCTTGCACCTATGCAGATACTGCGCTGTAGCTATGGCATTGATTCAGCACAGAAGCATAGGTCAAGCTTTACTCTCACTGCTTTGTGGATTGTTTCATAGCAAAAGGGCAGCTGTTACCTGGAGACGCCTTGAAAAGTGCTACATTGTTAGTTCTAAAAAACTGCACAAACTTGACATCATCAGCTTTTCTGTCTTTAAAACACAACTTGAATCTCCATTTTGCAACAAATAATGTCTCAGGTGTGTTTACACAAACAACTCCTGAGTCTGTGAAAACAAAGAAGAAGAAGAAGAAAAAAGACAAAGAATAGAAAATATTAAAAGAGAGCAAAGTGAAAGGATCTCAGATCTGACTGAAATGCAGAACAGACATATAGGAGGTGGAGAAAAGAGAATAGGAGACAGACACAGACATGAAGATGTAACAACTAATACAAGAAATATAGACAGGTGGGGTCTGACGTAGAACAACAGAAACGGCACACAACTGAAAAGGATTTTCATTCGAATATCATGACAAGAAGAGTCAGAGGCACAAATCTCTGTGTGTCATCCTGGTGAAGCTCACCCCTTCCATCCCTACCTCTCTGAAATTGTCTTGACCAACCAGGAGTAGGTTCTAGGGCAGCTACAACATGATCCCCCTCTGGCTACCCACTCACAAATGCTGGAAGTGGAAATAATGTCACCAAGAGTTGTAGGAACTGGACCAGGGTTTATGTAGTACAAGTATGGGACCAGAAGAGTAATAATCTTATCAACATCATACTAGCGTTTCACTGCAGTTATAATAACTATATCTATGGA
Organism: Sparidentex hasta; assembly: GCA_030272975.1. Lineage (NCBI taxonomy): Eukaryota > Metazoa > Chordata > Actinopteri > Spariformes > Sparidae > Sparidentex > Sparidentex hasta. Next base: position 17,782 of record JARJLU010012628.1, on the reverse strand, counting down.
ATATTTCACAGACATGAAAAGAATAGATACTTCAAGTGAAAGGCAGCAGTTTTCTAGTGCAGTCTCTTTTTCCCTCTCTTTCAATGAGGGTCGTCATCTTGACATTATATTTACCGATGATTATCAAGGGAAAACTGAATGTAGAAATAGATCTGGTAGAAGCAGCACTGCAGCAGCAACACTGTCTGTGTGGACTCCTACAAATGTAAGGGGTATTTCAGCTGCCAGGCGCTGCTCATGCTGCTAACCGTTACTGTGGTCAGTGTCATTTCAGCTGGAGTTTCGATCTACTGAACATATATAGATTCAAAGTTAATATCAAAGTTTATGCTTCATTATGTATTTTAAGGTGAACTTTCCTGTAGGCTAACATTAGTGACAACAAATAAACATGAACTTTTAATAATCCAGGTTCTCTGTGAAAGAATAACAGCTGAGAGAGACGGACTTAACAGACATGGGGTTTGATAGTTTCAGGCGAAATCGCAGAATCGTGTGCACATCTCAGAACTGTGGCAGTCTCGTAACAGTAGCTCTCCTGTTGGAGGTATTTCCTCATTAGCATGCGGATATGAAAATCAGCTATCACTTCGAAACCCAGACACGAAGACACATTCTGAACACTGTCAGTGAAATTGCTGATAATAAATAATAATAATGAAATACTATGAAACATAATGGGTTTTTTTGGGGGTTTTTTTTCCAGTGCCAACACCACATTTTTAGATACAAATCATTTGAAGCTATTGTTTCTTTTGTTTGTTCAGGTTTTTTTTTTGTTTTTTTTTCATGACAAGACATGCCATGGCATTTTCAACAGCAGAATTCACAGTCACTGTCATAGACTGGGCTTTAACAGGGGCTGAAATTATGGGCTTGAGTACAGCACTCTGCAGCTGGATATTAGCCTTCCTCATGAGCAGACCCCAGAGAGTACAGACTTGCAATTGCACCTTCTCCCTATGTTACTGCTCAACACTTGAGCCCCCCAGCGCTGTGTGCTCAGCCCCCTCCTGTTCAAATTGTAATATATGTGTCACATTTTAAACAACAATGAGAGTTCATATTGGGAGGGAATCGACAATCTTGCAGAGCAGTGCAAGAGAACTGTCTACTGCTCAACATCAGCAAAACAAAGGGGCAAAGAAGGAGGCAAAGATACACCCCCCCGTCTACATCAGTGGAGCTGAGGTGGAGCAGGTGAATCGTTTTAGGTTATTTGAAATTACCATCACGGAGAACCTTGAGAATCGTGTTCATCACACATATCTACCCTGGTTAAAAAGGCACAGAAAAGGCTTTATTTCCAATGAAAATGTGAGAAGGTTAAATTCAGGGGCAATTTTCTAGTTAACTTGTACAGGGGAGCAATAGAATGCATCCTTACTAGAAACATCACAAAATGGCATGATTGATTACGGCCCAGGAAGGCTCTATAGCGGGTGATTAAAACCACCAGAACATCACTGGTACAATCTACAGAGCGTCAGTGACATCAGTCAAGTGCGATGTCTGCACAGAGCCCAAAGGTTACTAAAAGTCAAAATCAGTAATGTCAGTGTTTCAGTCATCGCATAGACCACATGGCCAAACATGAGGGTTTGGAGCCTAGACTGACTCAAGAATCAAGAGTAGGCCTGAATACAAGACAATCTTCACGAAGACTAATCTGGTGCTGTAAGGAAAGGCAAATGACTGCAGATAATGCCCCATCTGCCTGCCAATTGTCATGCTCTCTTTCCCTTGCCCATGAACAGCATACCACAAGTTACTTGAACTCATTTGCCTGGTGCAGAGACTCTCTCGCAGCCCAGAATGTGCAGACTACCATTTTTCAGCTAAGTAACAGGGCTTCAGATTTAGGATTGCAGGTCTTTGTATTGCAGATGATGTTTTCCTGTGGGCTTAATCAGACTAGTTCATCCAGTGCACACTGTTACAAGTGGGTGTGACACAGCAGGGATAAGAAATTCTAAGGTCATCATACAGGGCACTAATCACACCTTGGCTATTCTGAGAGATTCTGTTCAAAACAGAATTGGTGAATTGGCAAAATGATGGTGGAGCCCAGTGCCCACTGAGAATTAATTTGACTTCCTGCCAAAAACTCGGGACGACTGACGTTTTGTTATTTATACTTCAGCATGAAGTTAAAAGTTAAGATCTGTCCAGGAAAACACTGACAGTGTTTGTTCCTGTCATCTCTGATACAGGAAGATGATTTGTTGCACCCAAACCTGTGATAAAAACAAGAGACAAATGGAGTAGAACAAGGCTGCATTGATCTGACACTGAAATTACAGCCGACATCAGCAGAGAAAGGAACATTTTTAAAGTATGACAGCAACGATATGATGTGGTCAAAAAGGTCAGGACAAAATCTGGTTGACTAAGCTAAAGGTGTGACCACCACCCTAGTTTAAAACAGGGCTTCTCACATGTATTGCTCACAGTCAAAGGTCTGGACAATTGGCGATAACAAATTACATTTAATGATTTATTGTCACATCTCACAACTTCAGTATTTAGTTATCAAAAGATGCCATGACCATTTGAGAATAGATCTTTACGTCTACAATGTGCACTTGAATGCAACATCAAATCAATGTCAATTTTGTGTGCATTTCAAACTCCAACACAGGCAGTAGAGTTGAGAAACACAGACACCGCTATGGAGAGAAGCAGCTTGCATGTAATTGACACCAAAATGAGCCACAGCATCTCGGCATCCTTCTTGAACATTTTGGTACAACCATTTATCTGCCAGTGTGACGGGTGGACTTATGACGCATTCAGACTAAATGCATAGCAAATGTTCACTCATATAGATTATATGCAGTCAATTCATGTCAGTGTTATGTCACAAACATACACACATCCATCTTTTGAAACCAGGCGGTGCAAATGGCCAGTTGAAAGTATCAAACTTTCGGCAAAAATGTTGTGTGTTATGTGTGGCTTTGCTAAGTCCTGTGTGTGGAGGGACAGCCTTGTGCTGTCATAATATCAGATTTTCACTGGAGGATTATAGTGGTCAAAAGAATTCATGATAATATAATTGCGACATAATCAATGGATTATTTACACAATGTTATCATATGTCAGTTAACACAATATTAATATATTCATTCTTTGAAAGTCACTGTACAGTATTTGTCAGTACTGACACAGTACTCTGTGACACCACTTGTGTGCCTGGACTACGAGTCACATTGCTTTGATCCAAACGTTTACTGTCGGAAGAAGAGAATATTTCAGAGATTTTTTTTTTTTTTTTTTTTACTTTTGTGAATAAAACTTGGATTTATCTCCATTCCCATTTATCAGCCTAGCAGCAAGAGCATTCAACAGGGGTGACCACCATTGACTGGTGTATCCCTTTTTGCAGCCATTGCAAGTATGAATGAATTGGAGCTCATTTGTGTGTGTGTGTCTCTCTCTCTCTCTCTCTCTCTCTCTCTCTCTCTCTCTCTCTCTCTCTCTTCGTGAGTGTGCCTTTTTGTGTGTGCTTTAGTGTGTGTGTGTGTGTGTGTGTGTGTGTGTGTGTGTGTGTGTGTGTGTGCGTGCACCTTTCCCTGCATGTACTGTCTTTGATCAGCCATTACCAGCCTGAAGGTAGAAATGAAGTACCTCAGTAATAGGCCTTATTGTGCTGTGACTTTTTAATGTCCAATACTTAAAATGGTCAGAGAACAAAATCACAGCAGGTGTGGACTTGTAATGTATTCTCCTAGGGGATAGCTCAATTTGATATTCTAAAAATGCTCTCTGTAATAAGTTTCAAGGTGAGAGCTCAGCGTGAGACAAAGGTTAATTCCTTTAATACGTTTTTACTCTGATGTAACTGAGATGAGGAAGGTAAGTTGTTCTCACAGTGTTATCACAAATTATTCTGTTTCTACAGTCATTAGCTGGAGAATTTAGAGCACTTGAAGCTCAAACAGAGATCTCCCTGCCCACATTTTGTCATAACCAGGCACTTAAACTATAAGACTGTAGATCACATATTGCCTTATACATGCAGCATATTGATCTTCATAGCTTGATCCATTTCTCTGCATGTGTACAATTTCTTCTAGAGACTGGAACTAAAAAATATGCATTTTCATTTACAGTCATTCACCCTCCTATGATCAGCCAGTGAAGCAGCTCCAGGGTTTGTTTACTGGCGCTGTTACCATGAAGTTTCTGGTTCTCTAGTTTGTGTCTCTGGTAGAGACTTGCATGTGCTCAGATATTGATTAAACTGTCTAAGATTGGGACGATATGGATGGGCTGCATGGAGAGAAAATTCTGAATTATAATGCCATGAAAGAAAGTCAGGTGATAGTTTAATTCCAAACAAGTCCCCCTGTGTTATTCAGACACAATTATGGCTTTATTCAGACTACAGGTGTAGCGCACTGAGATAATATTCTGTATTTCTCAATGATTTTCCAGTCATGTTCAGAGAAAACATGTCTAAATTAGTGCTTTAATTCATTCTGTTTTTATTACCATGGTTACTGTCAGGTTGGTGTAAATGGAAAAAAAAAAAAAACTTAGAAGGGATACAGGAGGTGGACCCAAATGCAGTTACTCATGGGAGGCAAGGAAATGGGGAAAAACGCAAGGCGAGCTTTATTTTAACAAAGCTGAAATACAAAAACAAAACCAAAGACCACAAAGGAAAATTTGTCCGAGGACCAAAACCAGAGTAGCAACACAAGAGCAAGACAAAGTAGCAAAGTTCAAATCAAACATGGGGGGGGAAAAAAATGCAAAAATCCAAAACATACCAAACAGCAGACAGGAAGAACATGGACAGGAGCATGGATGCAGACATACAATGAACGGACAAGGAGTGAAGGGAAAACACAGACTGAATACACAGATGCTGATGAACAGACGAGGAACAGGTGAGGTGCATCTTCCAGATGCCCCCAAAGACCACATCAAACACAGACAAAATTAAGCCGGAAGGGTGGAGGGGGGTCTGGTTGAAGGCCAGAGTCAAAATGATGAAGTGGGGTGGAGGGGTTCGGGAGGGAGGCCAAAGTCCAAACAAAGCTGGGAGGAGGGAGGCCGAGGTTGAGACACTCAGGAGGCCGATGGCGGGGGCGAAGGCTGAGGTACTCGAGAGGCCGATGACAAGGGTGAAGGCTGAGGCACTCAGGAGGCGGATGGCGAGGGCACTCTGGAGGCCAGCGACAAAGATGAAGGCGGCAAAGACTTGGGCTGGGACCCACTGGAGGCCGGCGGCAAAGGCGTGGGGTGGGACCCACTGGAGGCCGGCGGCAAAGGCGTGGGCTGAAACTATCTTGAGGCCGGACCGCTGGCTGGGAAACACTCCAGGGTCTTGGCCAGACCACCGATGGAGGTTTGCCGGGAGCTGGTGGCCTGGGAGCCGATGAAGTGTCGCTGGCAGCAAACAACCTCGGCCGGACCTCCAACCGAGGAGTAGGCACAGCACTCAGCCGGGCCTCCGACCAAGGAGCAGGGATAGGTGCCGTTTGGACTGCCGACTGAAGGCCACTGGTAGGTGTTGACCGGGGTGTCGACTGAGGGCCACTGGCAGGTGTCAGCCTGGGTGTCAGCCACACCACTAGTGGAGCAAATCCAGCAAGTGCTGGCTGGGCAGTTGACAATGGAGCTGGGGGTCCAGAGCCAGACTTCAGACAGCCAGGATGCAGCTGAGAACATCGCTTTCTTGGTGGGGGCACTTTGTAGGCCAGCCGGGTTCCCCAGAAAGGAGACATTTAAGCTGAGGCTGGAGCTGAGGCATGGGCTTGGGCCGGTAGCTTGGCTGTGGCTGTGGTGTGGGTTTGGGCTGGTAGCTTGGCTGTGGCTTGAAAAAAAAGGTTGCTAGTAGCAATTTGATGAGCCCTGCTCGTAGGACTAGTCATAAAGTCCTGATACCACTGAATAATCTCCATGCCATTAACTGCTGGGTCCATTTTACAAGGTCCGTTCATTCTGTCAGGTAAACTAAATCCTAAACTAAGGGAAAAACTTAGAAGGGATATAGGAGGTGGACCCAAATGCAGTTATTCATGGCAGGCAAGGAAATTGGGAAAACGCAAGGCGAGCTTTATTTCAACAAAGGTGAAATACAAAAACAAAACCAAAGACCACAAGGGAAAATGTGTCCGAGGACCAAAACCAATGTAGCCACACAAGAGCAAGACAAAGTAGCAAAGTACAATGCAAAGTTCAAATCAAAAATCAAAGTTCAAATCAAACATGGGAAAAAAGGCAAAAATCCAAAACATACCAAACAGGAGACAGGAAGAACATGGACAGGTGCATGGATGCAGACAGATACAATGAACGAACAAGGAGTGAAGGGAAAACGCAGACTAAATACACAGATGCTGATAAACAGACAATGAACAGGTGAAGAGAAAGGAGGGAGGAGGCCAGGTGTGGTAACGAGGAAGAGGAGCACAGAGGAGAAAACCAGGAGGGAACGAGACTACAGAAGAGGGAGCCAGATGGGAGAACATAGGAGAAACTTAAAGGACACAGAGGGTCGTGGAAAATCAAAACAGGACACAACAAGACATGATACAAAGACATAAATCCATACTCAGAACATAAGAAACGACAAGACTCTACAGACATGACAGTTACAAACATTATTTTTTAATATTTACCTGTGAGAAAGATGGTGTACTTGCCCTTTAGGATCCCTTCAAAGGAAAAGAAAAAAATGCGGTTCTGAACCCGTAGAGCAATAGTGAAGCCAAGTTGTTGTGCTTGATTTTGAATGGTGGACAATTTTAATAAATGTACAGCGAAATCAAAACATTGTTGAGAGTACAACACAGGCAAATCATATAGTTTTCTCAAAACAAGTCTCAAGACAAGCTGTCTGAACCGTAATTGATCAGATCAGATTTGTGTGTGTCCAGACTTCACCAACCCATCTGTAAGGATTACTGTGATAACACTGCAGGTGTCAGTAACTACATACTGTTGTGTCTCAGCTGGACTCTGCTCAGCTGCTATGATTTACTTCTCTGATATTTGCATATTGCCACTAAATCACTTCCATTAAACACTCCATGGTTAACTGTAATCGCTGCCTCAAAATTTGCTCAGAAACAGCATTTCTTTGACTGAATGAAACAATATTTATGCACCAAAGGTCCTTTGGTGGCGAGATTATGATTTCAGTCAGTTAGTATTAATACAGGCAATAATCTATCGCACAAACATAACTAGTGTGATGATCTGAGCATCTGACAGATGCTTGGTAGTAGGAGGCTATTATGTCTATGGAGGCTATAGACATAATATGCTTGACAGAATTTTAAAATAAAACAAAATCCAGATCCAGAATTCACTGCATCTTTAATCTTGACTTTTTTGGTCATTCAATTGTAACATGGGTGATGAAGATTAAGTTTATGGTCCGCTTGTAGTCCCAGTGGCTCCGGTTAACTCAAAGACACGGCAGGAAATGTTGGGTTTTCCGCACATACTTATATTACACTTTACAGACCATACCATGCCAAGTCTCTACAGCACTAGTTATCAAATGATATAAAATGAAATCAGGAGTGGAAGTACATCTGCTTTTCTTCTACATACAGGTTAAATTACCCACTAAACAAGAGGATGTGCCACCTATTGGCACTACCTTCAACAACTACAATTGTGACACAATGATGCATTGATATGACACCTATAACCTCAAATATCAACATCATGGTGGTGTTAGCATCTGCACAAATCTTCAGTTTATCTCTGCGGTATCTTTCACTAAATTGGTAAAAGACTTTGACCTACTTGTGGTGGAAGTCAGGTGTACAGTTAATATTTACATTTCATTTTCTAGCCATACCCTGGATAGTTTCAGATCTCTCCAGACCTTGTTTAAAAAAATCAAACAAAAAAAAAACACAAACTGCCGACAAAGTTAGTGACTAGTGGCTCAAGTCCAAGATGTTCTCACACATACTGCTTCCTGGAAATAGGCTCCAACTGTACATTACAAGTTTTAATACACAGTGATTATGTGAGAAGAACACATATTACTTTGAGGTATAAAACTTTTTTTTTTTTTTTTTTTCTTTTTTTTTTTTTTTTTACCAGGCTGAGAGTAACAGGATAAGAGGAAGTTAAACACTAAATACTAATCAGAAACTCACAATTGGAGTGTTCAATAGATTCAACCATTCAACGGGGTATGTTATTGACTATAGATTAAAGCAGACAAGTGGGATTGTGTAACAGGCAGAAATGACTATGATGGAGTTGAGCAGGCTGTTCTCGGGATGCAGCCTCCTGGGGGGAGAGTGCTGTCAGCTGGAGCAAGTCGCCCTCAGTGAAGTTTTGTCTGATGATGTCTTTTCAGGGTATTCAGGGTACAGCCTGCTGCCTGCATTTTGCTGCAGGGAACATTGGGGGCCTTTTAGATGAAGAATGTGTGAAATCAATTTCCAAGCTTGTAGTTGCTTCTGGGCAGTAGTTGCAGAAAGTTGCAAGACATGATTTTGAGTCATGATATCTCATGAAGTTTCTCAAGATTCAAATGACTATTTGTATGTATATTACACATGATGTGTATGAGAGAGCAAAAAGCAAAACAACTTCAGGGTCAATGAAAACAGTGTGGCATAAGATTGTTGTGTTCACCTTGACCTAAGTGAAAGTCAAAGGGCACAATTTTATGGTTGCATTGCACAGTGTAGGGTTGATTTGCAGTGTAGCACACTTGAACATTTGAATTGTTGTTTCATTATGTCATACTGAGAAATACTCTGGCTTTTATTGACAAATTCATTTGTATTTTTTATTATAGATCACAGTTTCTCAAACATTTTTACACCATGTACCACTAATATGACTGACATTAAAATACAGTACTGTAGACCTACTCTATTCAGCTTACTGTTGCACGCTATTCACTGCTTATTTTAACAGGTGCTGTGGATGCTTCAGCTGCACTGCTTAACTAGCCTCAAAAACTTGGGCTCGGTTCACTGTCATGAGCTTTTTTTTGACCACGATGCTCAAAAATCTCCTTCTGCTCAGCACCTGTCCTCCAAAAAGTTCCCATTTGGAGCCACATTTGTGGTGGCTTTTAAACTTTCATTTAACCTTGGTTCTATTTTGCAGTCAAACATTAATTCAAGCTCATAAATAGTCATGACGTATGTGCGCTGGATATGCATGAATATGACAATGTAACAGGCTGAAACAAAAATATCATAATTAGACAAAATTATTTTTAACTTACATTTCAGTTTAATTATTCTAATTCAAAATTCTGCAGTATTTTGATGGTTTAACTGTATGTTTGTTGGATTTTCCGAAAAACTTTCGGGGCATCCTCCATGTACCACTAGAGGGAGTGTGTCCTTCCAGTTCTACTTGGACTACTATTTGAGAATAGTTTATGTAAACAATGTTTGTTTGTTTGTCTGTTTGCTTGTTTTAATTCTGGATGGACTTTGAGCAGTTATTGGGCTGGAAAACATCAAACCAGTCTAGCTGTTGTTGACTGTAAAAACTTAGCTAGCAGCTTCTCAGTTAAAATTTAAATTATTGGTAATTTGGTGGTGATGGTGCCTTTTGGAGGATTTTAAGTCAGGTATCAATTACTTAATATGTCTTTCTGTGCAGTTATATACCAATTTGGAGGGATAAAGGCAAACTGTAGCTGGCGAACTGAGTATATCTGGTGAGTGTATTTGCATAGATCGAACACGAACACAGACCTTCATGCCAGGTTTTGCTTGTTTATTTTGCAGCTTATGTACACAGTATTCTGGCAGCCCAGAAGTGAAACTCATATGAGTTATTTGTTAAATTCTTTGTGTTAGTGCTAGCTAGCCTAGTAGCTTCCAGTTAGGTTGGCTTGTTCTACTCTTAATCCATTTATGATGGACATGACCAGCAGCCTCCTGAATGCCTCCTCTGAAAGTCCTGCACCTTATCCTCCTCCCTATGCATACTTTGTCACTCTACTTATCACCTGACTTCCTCCTTCTTCCATTAGAGGTTGAAATAAGATGCTTTTACAGTTGAACGTAATGATTGTTTTTGTGAAGGAAATTTTGTACTTCATGAAGAGAGATGTGAACTGAAGTCTCACACAGGAATGTTCAATGTAACTGTTTAATGTGACCTGTGATCTGTGACCCTTTGTGTTGTTTTATGACATATGTAAGGTATTGAATAATCACTCAAGGTATTAAAATTTACTCAAGGTTATCACTTCCTTCTTTGTGAATGACTCCTTTAAATGCAGGAGGGCAGAGTGATAACACACCCACATAGACGGATAAATACCATGCTTTTCTCCTAAGGCATTGAGTGTTCACTTTGTAACAGACCTGCATGCTGCTCTGTGAGTGCTCCTCTTGTACAAGATTAAAACCTTCTTTGAACTTTGAGCTGAGTCTGATCTCCTTCCTCCAGTTCTAAATCATTGCAGAATTATTTTAACAGTTTTCCTGACAGGCTGGTACAATCAGCAAGTGATTTTGTAGTTCCAGCAATGTCATGTCATGTGCAGTTGTCATAATTGCATTGTTTCACTCACTCTGATAGAGCACAGTGGGCTGGAAGTTTGCAGTGGGGTGACTTTTGTGACACAATTGTGATTGAGCCTTTCCTTAGCATACCTGATGCTGTCTTTACTCTCGAGAATCCAGTAGTCAAAAATCCCTCCATAGCTACGCCGTAACCACTATAAAGCACCAAATCCAGCTGTATTCTCCAAATGCTGTTCTGGCTGAGAGAAGGTCAAAGTGGGCTGGGTTGTCCAGATGTTACAGATGACTGTAGTGAGAAGGACCGGTTTCCCCATAGTGATTCCTCTCTCTGTGGTGAAACATATATAGCAGCTATTGATGTCTACATAAAGAAAGAGGTACTATGGCACACGTGAGAAAAAAACCCAAAGAAAACAAAAAAAACAAAAACATATATTCTATTCATTAGTCTGGCACCAGTTGTGCTCCTAGAAACGTGACAACTGATCCTTCTGTAGCATCATCCGAATAAAAAACAGCAGTAACATGAATTCACATGAGTTTATCTACTCACAAAACACATATTTGCACAAAAGACTTACATTACATCACATTACAAGTCTTTTGCTACATTAAGGGACTACCATGAGTGCAGCATTATGGTGCTTGTTAATGACAGATGGTGTAACTCTGGGCACATCACTGTTAAAGAACAGGTCTGCAGTAAGGCCATTAAACTTTTAGTGGTTAGCATGAGGCCGTACTACCTCCTGAGGGAATTCACACAGGTGATTGTATTCAATGTGTATATCTGCCCCCTCTGCCAATGTTGATGCAGCTTGTGACGTTCTCTACTCAGTCACAAGCTCACTGCAGACACAGAACCCACAGGCCCTCTTCCTGATCTCTGGGGACTTCAATCATGCATCTCTGTCCTCCACCCTGCCCACATTCCCTCAACATGTCACCTGCCACACCAGAGACAATAAAACACTGGACTTAGGAGGCATACAACTCATCCCCCTAACCCTAACCCTGGTCCTCATCCATCTCCGCCCTTTGGTAGGTCCTTGTATGGACCCACTCCAGTTTGCCTATAAACTAGGCTAATGTGATGTGAACATTAACATACTAGATAAGGTAAGGAGTCACCCTGAAGGAGGTTGGTGAAGCCAAGGGAGATCATGTGTATTCTTGTGACTGTTACAAATCTAATATAAAAGCTATATAAAAGCTGAGGAAAGACTGCCTCTCCTCAGTCAACATCTGTGCTCTATTGGAGTGTGACTCATGCTTGCAAGCAATAAAGCATATCTAGAAGAAACATTGTGTAAGAGCTTGGTGTTATGATCTGCACTAGAGAAGTGACTGATTGCTAAGACACCCTTACAGGCAGGTTAGCAGGGCTAAATTCAAATTATAGACTAATTATAGACATGTTTTGCTCTTTCAAACAACTTTAAAGCCCAAGAGAAATATGTTGGAAAACATTTTATTACATAATATTAGTGGACATACAGTACAGTAAGTGGCTGGAAAGAAAATTACTGCTGCAGCCTCCTGTATTATTTAGCATTGGTGTGTCACAGCTGCCTCCATTAGCCAACCTTGAAAATCTGTTTTTGTGTGTATTTCACACTCTGCAATGGAATTGGACTGAAACATGCCATTTTCAATGTTGCTTATTTTTTGTGGATGGAACGGATCAACTGCTTTGATGTGAAACAGCCTGTTTCTTAGCTTGATTGTTGCAGAGTTACACATCTTTCAGTCCCTTCTAATGCATTAGCTGTACATTGTACATATCTTTGCATCGTGTTCAATGTTCGCTTTGAATATGTAGTGCACATATTTCTACTCTCCAAAGCAGTTTTCTAAACAGAGGATATTTCACAAAACACTTAACAACACCCCTCAGACATTTCACCGTTTTAACTTTGGAGCCATTAGTTTATTGATCACTAATCTAGAGTTAAGGCTTCCAATGGGCCACACTACCTCACAATTCCTCAGATTTTCAATACTTTCCCTCAGAAAGTTTTGTGCACAAAGCAATTTTTTTTTTTTTTTTTTTTTTAACTTTTCGACAATCTTAGCTTTTGAGAAATCTTGGTTAATTTAAAGCTGCATTCTTGAGATTTGAGAAAAAAAGTGGACTAAGTCAGAATATTTCAATGATCCAGGTCTCTTCTTCTTCTCCCTTCAAAGCCCCTCCCCGCAGAGGAGCCTGCTGTGCACGAACAGGCTTGTAACCACAATAACAGAGGACACCAGATAACCAAGATGGCACATTCAAAATAACATCAGCAACATAAACTCTGATTGTTCTATTTCTGACCACGACAACTAAATTACAATGACGAGTGCCTCATGCAGATCATATCATGTGCTGTGTATTTGTACTTTGTTTTATGCTGTCTGCTGTGTATTTATAGTGTATGCTGTGTATTTACACCGTGTACTGTGTATTCGTTAAGTGTAATGTATATGTACTGAATACTTTGTTTGTATACTATGTAATGTGTATTTATACTGTGTGCACAATCTGAGGAGTTTCAAGGTGAAATTGAGCTCTGATGAAACTGGGAAATGATTACAGATATCTGAAATGTGACAATATGAACATGTTTTTTTGTGAGCTGTTGCAAGCTAAAAAAAATTTAACAGTGCATTTATACATTGTGTTTAGTAAAAAAACACATTAAAGTCTGTTTGCAGGTCTTGGGGAGTACTACTGCATCCTAGAAACTGTAGTATAAAGCCTTTTGTGGCTCATAAACTGCCTCCAGCGATGTCTCTCAGTGTAGGTGCCAGGTTTGGAAAAAGAAGAGGAACGCATGAAATAAAGTTTACAACTTTTTAAGGTATCCATATTGAGTCAGACAACGTTATATGAGTGCAACACTCGATCAGTGGCCTGCTTTTCAAAACCTGACACCTACATTACCTGTAATGCAATGCATGGAATTAGTGGAGTTATCCTTACTAAGTAATGCACTTAAGTAAATGCACCTTAGTAACATTATGACCACTGACAGGTGGCAGCAAGTAAACACGCTGTCCTCAAAGTCGATATGATGTAAACCTGAACAATGGGCAAGCATAAGGATTTGAGGGGGTTTGACAAGGGCCACATTTTGATGGTTAGATGACTGGCTCAGAGCATTTCCAAAACTGCGGCTCTTGCGGGTGTTCCCGGTCTGCAGTAGTCAGTATCTATCAAAAGTGTTCCAAGGAGGAAACAGTGGAGAACTGGAGACAGGGTCATGGGCAGCCAAGGCTCATTGATGCACATGGAGAGTGAAGTCTGGTCCGATCCAAAGGATGAGCTACTGTTGCTCAAACTAATGAAGTTTATGCTGGTTCTGATAAAAAGGTGTCAGAATAGACAGTGCATTGCAATTTGTTGTGTATTGTCTGAATAGCTGCAGACCAGTCAGGCTGCCCATACTTACCCCCATCCACCACCAAAAGCGCCAATAACTGGACCACAGAGCAATGGAAGAAGGTGTTCTGGTCTGATGAATCAAGTTTTCCTTTACATCAGACCATGTACACCCTTCCACGGAAACGGTATTCCCTGATGGCAGTGGCCTCTTTCACCAGGGTAATGCACCAGGCCACAAAGCAAAAATGCTTCAGGAATGGTTTGAGCATTACAAAGAGTTTGAGGTGTTGACTTGGCCTCCAAATTCCCCAGATCTCAATCCAATCAAGCCTCTGTGAGCTGTGGTGGATAAACAAGTCCAGTCCATGGATGCCCCACCTTGCAATTCACAGGACTTAAAGGATCTGCTGCTAAGATCCTGGTACCAGATACCATAGCACACCTTCATTGCTCTAGTGGAGTCTGTTTTGGCAGCAAAAACGAGACCAACACCAATTTTAGGCAGGTGGCCATAAAGTTATGTATGATTGGTGTTTATCTAGAATACTGTCATGAAATTTAATATAACACCTGCCTAGACTTCACTTTCTTGAGAAATGACACCTGTAACCATGAACATATTATTGCCATTTAGACATTTTGGATATGTGGGATCACCTTATATTGTAAATTAGGTGATCAGGTACAATCGACCTTACCATAAAAAGGTATCAATGCAGCCATTATTACAATGTGGATGGAAACAAATCTTATCTATTTCCAGCAATGGTCAAGGGGCCACTGTGAACGGATGGAATCAAATGGTACCAAAATTAAGTATCACATGGTCCCCATGTCCCCATAAATTATCAAGAACATCGTAATGATAAGCTCTGATGTTAATGGTTCAGCTCTTGGTATCGCTGACATTAAGAAATTAGAATTCTTATTCATTTAGGCAACATAAAAGATATCTTGTATATTATAAGTCAGCATCTCTGTTTTTAATTTGCAGTAAGATTATCACATTCGTCAATGGTGCATTTTTAGTATTCCCAGCCAAAAAGAGTTTCAAAGACTTGTGTATGTGTAAATGACTTTGCCAGCTCTCTCCCTTCCTGTCTTGCACACACACACGCACACACACACACACACACACACACACACACACACACACACACACACACACACACACACACACACACACAAAGGTTGAGAGAAACGAATGCTCAAATGTCTGGGTGCACTTCACAAGAAAAGGTACTGGCAGTACTCTTCGTCACAAGTGGTACTAGTCTTTTCCACGTTAGGGTGGAAACACGAGCAATCTTTCCAAACATCTATTCAAAGTACATCACATGCAGGCCAAGAAGTGCATTTTTTGAGCATCTAGCTCATGGTTGGTCTTTGTTCCCTCTTCTGTATGCAAGCAGCCTAGAGAAAAAAGTATCTAAACAGGTAGCTGATTGTTTAGCAATGAATACAGTTGTTCATTCATAACTAGAATCAGAAATGGTTTAAGATAAGTTGGCTGCATACTGGTTTCATCACTATCACCAGCATAACTTTCTGCCATGACATGGATTTTGCATCATTACTGTGATTTCAATTGTGAGTGTATAAATGTATTTTTTTAAAATGTCTGTGATAAAATGAAATTAAAGAGCTCAATGTGTACTCATTAACTAAAGTTATGTATACTAACTACTGGCATCCTTAACAAAGCACCCCCGTTTCGAGTTTCAGTTTGTCTGCAACAACCTACACACACATCTTCATCTTCATTGCCATTATTTTGATGGAAATGTACCCACAACAACTGGAAAAATCTTACATGCTTTAAGCATGCTTTCTGCTTTAACCATTTTACTTTGGGTTACTTTTTCAAAGAGGCATCTTAAACAGGATGCATTTCAAAGCTTAGGCCCAATCCCATGTCCAAATTGTTTCCCTTCCCCTTGTTTTTGAATGAGCCCCTTGCCCCTCAGGGACAGAGTCACAAATGGTAGTGGTTGAAATCTCCTCCAACCTATCAACCCTCATACATCATCAGTTAACATAGAAAATGGCAAAACTTACAGGTTCAAGATTTGGTAGTAATGCAAACACCATCTGTTTAGTGTAACCATTTGCAAAACTAGAATAGTAGGTTACATGTGGTTTTATTACATTTGCTCTGTTAACATTACACACAAGCTACTTCTGCTTTATGATCCTCACCAGTGTGCATGTCTTTGGTTGGTGCTGTTTGTAAATGTACTTGATAGACAAGGCCTGTGGTACACTGATTTTTGTACTTAAATAAGTTTGGGATTTGGGATTTCTGTGAAAAAAAATGATGTTGTGATACTTAATTCTCCCCTGGGTCTAACTCTGAGAATGAATCACAACACATTCACCGTGTAATTAACCTACATTAGGCTACTTCTCTCAAATTGTAGACCTACATGTAGACCCAATTTAAGTCCTATTTGAAAGCAACAAACACACTTTTTCAAATCTTTTTACATTTCTTTTCTTAAGATAGGTTCACCTGCATCGCCAATGTAGTGAAAAGAGATTATGTTTGAGTGCATTATCCCCAGCTAATTTTGTAATGTCATGATAAAATACTTTGATATAAATAGTAGGCTATATCGCCTAAAGGAAATGTCTCAGCGCTCAGAACATCCTGATCCTGACCACTCACAAAGAGAGATAAACTAATAATAATAATAATAATAATAATAATAATAATAATAATAATAATAATAATAATAATAATAATAATAATAATAAACTAATTGTTAGCAAAGGTAACAGGTTATTAATAACAATTCAGGAGTGTAGTTGCCAGGTCATTTGTCAATGACAAGTGTGATATGTAAACCAGTCAAATCATCTATCAACTTCTCTCGTTTTTTTGTGCAAGGGCCATTCAGGAGTTATTCATAAATTCCATAACAATTCTACAATATGTTACACCCTATTGAGTTGAATTTATTCACGTAAATAGATGTAGTAGTTCCAGTTAGTAGTTATTTTATTCATTTTACAGGTAAATGATCACAATATAGTCTGTAAAAGGGAGTTGTTCAAAACAATGCTGGTTGCACTTGCAACAAAAAAATAAAAATGTATATAGTGCACATGAGAAACATGTAGCAATGCTAATTCTGTTCTCTATTTGTTTTGTTTTTTACTCTTGAAAATCGCACAAAGAAGTAAAAAGGAGATAAAATAGTAGAAAGAACTGTTAAAATAAAGATGCCAACCCTAAAGACCGACTCAAATGCAATAGTAATTTCAACTCACACACAGTAATGCATAGCCAGAAGTATCTCACTTGTCTTCACTTTATTTTTTTTTGCCCAACTTGAAGCAGATATCGGAGAACCAGCCCCACTGAAATGAAAGCAGCTGCCCTACTCCTCCGTTGTCTGCAATTTTCGAGCTGTCTCAGATGGCTTATTCTGTCATTTTCAAAAGAACAGAAAAGCTCATATAAAAATCTCAACTTGACAGATAACCTTCACCCGAGCTTCACAATGCAAAACCTGCTGGAGAAGGTGAATGTGAAGCATATAAGATGTTATTGAGATAGCACGATCACATCCAGTATGGACCAGATGGAGAGACATTTTCTGTAAATCCTGGGTGTGTATGTTGTCCATTGAAATAATACCAAGACACAAGTCAAAGTAACTTTGGCCTCTAGTTTTTACTGTATTCACATCTAACAGAATGACCAGGTGAAGCCTCAAAAGGGTGAGCAGAGACTGCTAAACACTGAAAAAGGTCTGTTGAATGTACTATACATTGCAGAGTGTAAGGTAATGTAACGTTTACACTGTTTGACTGAACTATGCCACACACTTCATATGTGTAATTCATTTTAAGGATAAGTTCATCACATTTTTTTATTTAATCCATGTATATCCATATATATATATATATATATATATATATA
>JARJLU010012627.1:0-60096 GCA_030272975.1 Sparidentex hasta | reverse complement strand
TTTTTTTTTTTTTTTTGGTTTAAGAGTTAAAGCTGCATGAGAGTTGGAGCCCATCTCATTCTTATTCAGGGATACATTTAACAATCCCCTCTGACACGGCCCATGCCTCAGCAAGTCAAAATTAATGGGCAAGACTTCCAATTTCTACCTGTTTTGCATGGTGATGCTTCATTGCTGGATCTTGACATTGCAGGCCATTGAAGATCAAACATTTTTGGGAAAACATGGCCTGCAAATGAGGCTCTCCAGCTACCTGTCTAATTAAAAAGGAGTAGCAGGAGCTGGTGGAGATGCTCGTAGGAGGTCCTGAGGGAGGCGTAACATTGCAGTTGGCCAGATGTGTCTACCTCTTTCATCCTTCTCTTTCTGTTAGTGGACTGTTGCCACATATTGCCTTGCAGCATAAATAGCAGATCCGAAGCAGTGCACCCAGTGGCACAGGATGGAGACATAACAAAATAAATGCCTCACAGTTATCAGTATACAAAAACTGCATAAAGGCCCAAACTTAACTCGTTTTTAATTGTCTTTTTTGACTTCAAAGAACTGTGATAGGTGGATCTGCTTTGATCCTCCTGCCTAAAATTAAACTCTGAACTGAGCTTAATACCAGTGGAAGGACCTTGGGCATGGTATCAACACCCTCACTGTTAATACAGACCCTTAAAATGAAACTCTAGCCAAAATGCAACCTAGGCTTTTTTTTTGTGAATGTATATGAGTCAATTATGACGAAAGAGGCAGATGAACACGAGCATTGAGAATATTGTTTGTGTACACAGAGTTTACTAAAAAGGGAGTTTTTGAACAACTCAAGTTAGCAGTAGCTTCTTCCACTAGCCGTCATAATGGCAGCCCAGACGTACTTGGGGATCGACACGTCTGGGTAGAGTGTATGTGGTTCAGTTGAGCTATGTGTAGAGACCCTGGTGATACTACGAGCAAAGTTTCACGTTGTGTCTAGCCTTCTTAGTGTTTTTAAAATAGTGATTTTAATGCGTGCATGAAAGTGCCCCATGCGCTCCCATTGAAAATGAGTTTGAACTGAAAGCGAAAATACGGTCAATCTTAAAAGTGCCTCTTTCATCGTAATTATGCTTTTACAGGAATGACTGACTCATATACATTCACAAAAAAAGCCTAGGTTGCATTTTGGCGAGAGTTTCACTTAAAACTGTTCAGGCTGACAGAAACAGATTCTCTAAAAATCTTCCAAATCAAAATTTTAGCAATGACAAAACAACCACTGACACAATGCTACAATCTGTTGAGCAAAAATGGCTCCCAGTTCATGTTTAGATGGACTTTAGACAGTTAAACATAAAGCAGGTGATGAATCTTCTCCAAATGCAAGCAAAGAAAAATAACATGAGACATGTCTCGTCCAGGGTTCATGTTTATGTATATTGCAACTTAAATGTATGTTTAGTATAAGTATAGTATAAAATATATTATTATATATAATATATATTTAGATTATGTTTTTGCCTCTCATGTTATGACATGAAGATAGTCACTGAGTGTTCAGTCATGTGCATATTTCCTCTCACTGCGCAAGGCTTTATTCCCATCGGCTTGCAGTGGTTTCTGCATCAAATATATGTACAGTATATATGGACTTGATATTCAAAGGCTGTATATTTCAGCAGCAGCAGTCAATATGAGTCCAAAATGTCAAAAGCATTGGGGAGGTCCATATGAAGCCATCTATTATAAATGTATCCAGAGTTTATATTCCATGAGAGAAGTTAATTTGTTTTTTGTTTTCCTCTAAACTCTCTCCTTCTCTGCATCTCCACAGGGACGTGTCAAACATGGCTGCTGGGTCTTCACGTGTGCGGAACCACAGCTGTTTAGTCAAGATCAAGGTACAATTAATGTGGGCAAGAGGTGTTGAAGCAGCAAGGCTCCATGTTTACGCTACGTTTGACATCAAGAGCTGCCCAGGGAAAGATAAAAGAACACGGCAAGGCAAGGGTATGTTGGGGTATTTTATGTTGAAATGGTAGGCTTGACTTTAAATAGGATCCTGTCACATCTGGTGCTGCTGTTTCACCATCACAGCTGGAGCAACTTGCTCTCGCTCTCTCTCTTAACACACACACACACACACACACACACACACACACACACACACACACACACACACACACGCACACACACACACACAGTATTGCCTTGCTTGATTTCTGTTTTCATTTGTATACTTCTGAAGAAGAGTGATTATTATTTTGTGGTTTGTTTCTTTGTCGAGTTAGACAAGATTAGATTTTCACAGCCGTAAGGTTTGTCACTACTTCTGAAGAAGATACAACTGAAATTTCAGAATAAAAGCCTGTCTAAATCGCTTGCTATCTGCATCTGGGTCCTCATTTTACCCAGACCTGACGGCCAGGAGCAATTTCGTCCAGTACTTTCTCTCCCTCCCGCCTAAGCAGCTCAGCAATGCAACCGTCACACAAGGGTGGTCCACGACTAACAGTCTTTTCAGCTGCACTCCATCCATCAATCATCCACACTCAGAAATTGGCAAGCAAGTGCGCTATTTTTCTATAGTTTTCGGTCTGTGTGTTGGTCTGGTGTTAAGAGATTGTAACTATATTTTCCATACAGTCGGTTTGTTTCATAGACCAACTGCAAGAAAAACACAGCCGGCTGCTATGCTAATACAGGGGATCATAAGCTGTAGTTTCCCAGTACACACCCACCTCTTTGGCTGTTGCAGCTACAGTGTGGGCTGGTTAGGCAGAGCAGACCAGCAGCAGGGCAGCCAACCTGCCTACTCGCCTAAACTAGAGGCACTCAGGCAGTGAAGGCCAAGCAACCTCGAAAAGAGCAGCAGCAGACTGAGCAAGAGATTGTAAGCTTTGGTGTGTTCACCAGGAAGCAGAGTAGGGTGTGGCTTGCAAAAAAACCCTGTGGGATCCACAACATGTAAGGCACACAATATAAAGATGAAAATTAAATCTGGACTTGGGTTAAGGCTTGCCACTAGGAATTATGGACAGAGGGAGTCCTTCTTCTACATTTACTCCAGCGCAACAGACTAAATATGAATATAAAGCACCCACGGGGAGTCAGTTTTATTAAAACAGAGCCCAAAGAGTCTCTCAGATTAGACTGTGGCAGTTACAGGTGTTTTCCTCTTTCTTGTAAAAAAAGGAGAGACAAAGTGCACTCTAATGATAAACAAAAAGTGAAATTGATTAAAACAAACATTAATTAAAGAAATTACTGCTATCCCTTAAATCAGGAGATAAAATCATTAATTAAAGTATTGGTGCAATTGTGTGAAATATGGTTAATAATAGTACATATGCTAGACAGCTAGACTATAAAAAGGTAATACTAATATAACGAGAGGCTTCCTCATCTCTCCTGTGCTCTGTATGGGGATGGAGAAATGCGGTCATTGCCCCTCTGCTCTGTTCATGTCCTCGTTCCTTGTCGCCTGACTTTTTTGAGACTCTGAATTTTAGTGAGGCATTTAGACTTTCCACTGATGCTCCAGATGGCCAGTCCGACTATGTTGACTAATGTCTCTATTTCTCGACACAAATAAAGCACTTCAAGCATCGCCTGAGAAAAGCAGACAGAACAGCAAGAACAGAACAGCGTCTCACAGTGTCCCCGGTATTGCCGTTTATTTATGGCTGTTATGTGAGGGCAGAAATGAGTCCTGGCACCTTGTGATGAGCGCTTGTACACAAAATGTCAATGATTAAATTGTAAAGGTTCCAGTACCGCATACCGATGACCCTTTGACCTCACTTTCAACCAAAGTGAACCAAGTGCTGATTCTGGGCTGGTGCTAGTGCTGGTTTAGAGTTTGTTCAACCTGTGAGCCTCTTGAGAACAAGTTTGCTTTAGTTTTAGTTCAAATTTTGTGTTTATTCTCCTGTGGATAAGTCAGGACAAACTACACTAGCTGTGTTTTATTTTTATTTCTTTTAAACTGCAGGCATAAGTGGTTTTATTTAGTCCTTCATCCCGAAATCGATTCCCCCAGCCCTGACATAAGTGGTTCTTTGTTCTAGACTAGCATAGTGTTGGTGTCTGGCCGAGAGACCGTCCTTTGGCTGTTGAGGTGCAGAGAACTGTTCTGACCCAGCACCTGAACCACCTTGGTCAAAAAGAGGGTCCCTGATAGTTCTTCAGAATTAACATAGAAGTCCGTTTATCTAAGAATCTGATGAATAAGGCCGGTCTGTTGTGCTCCTCTTTGTATATACACATATTTTGTGCGCAGAAACTAACCAGTGCTTAGAAATTAATTGTATCTTCTGCCTTCTGGGGTGAATGGTATCTTGTGTGCATAAATTTTCTTATAATTCAGTGTCTTGTTCTTATGTTTTTCTGTTTTATTTTGATATTACGCCCTCATGTGTCCACTCTTGCTTTTCAGTTTCTCCTGTCTGATTTTCCCCTCTCAGTCTTTTACCATTTGTTTCCTCAACTGTCGTTTTCCCTCCTCACTCCACCTGAACTTCATCCCATTGATAGTGTCTCCGTACGTATGGACTTTGTTCTCCCTCAAGTCCTTCTCAGTTCGTTCTGTATGTCTCCCCCCATGTTACTCCGTCTTCATTTGTGTTCTTTCTTCCCTGTGTTGCTGCCTGTGTTCCCAGTGTTTCTTTGGATTGTACTTTATTCTTTTGCTTTTTCGTACTTTCGTATTTCCCGTATTGGCTCCTGCTTGCTCCTCTGGTTTCTCCCTGTTATGTTTCTGGTTTTTGTTCCTCTGGTTTGGTCATTGATTTGAATTTAACTTTTCTTTGTTTAAGCACTTTAGTTGCTACTTTGTGTTTTTTGTCTTTTTCACCTGTTGTTTTATTTAAATTCTGGATTCCTTTGTTTTTGTATTCATTTCAGCTTTGTTTATTAAAGCTTGCTTTATGTTCCCCTATTTCATGTCTCCTCTGTGTGTGTGTGTGTGTGTGTGTGTGTGTGTGTGTGTGTGTGTGTTTGATATATTATTTACCTTTAACTGTATCTAACAGTATCATAAATTATTGCAATCTTGTCTTCCTTGATTTTACAGGCAGCAATTAGTTCCCATTCTTTCCATTAATTAACAGCAGTCTGTTTGGAGAGGATTGTTGTTAGTAAGTTATTCTTCACAGTGAACATAATGTGTATTTTTGTTTTGTCAAATGTGTCTGATTGCCTGGTATTGCAGTGCAGACTATACACAGAGGAAACAGGTTGTGCACTAAGACATATACATTTAAAATCTCTTGTTGGTTTAAAACTGAATGGCAATTCAATTGACCTGGAAGAACTAAGGATAATTTCAAAGGTATGCAGATTTCATAATCTCACATCTAAAATGAGTCTCACATTTGCACGGAGTCACATTTCTCCCCTACTTTGAAAGCAACACTTCATGTTCCGTTCTCCTCTTAAGGATGGATAAACAAGGAGATCTGCTTCTAATTGGATAGTCGTCGAGACCTGCCTTCCATACATCTTGCAAATAGAAGCCTGCCAAAGCCCAAAGTAATTAAAACAAAAATAAAACATGATGGTCTTCTAAAAGCCATGCCTTTAATGAACAAAAAGACTAATTAATTGCACTGTGTCAAGGAGCGCACTCACACTGAATTATAGATGAGCTGAGAGGGGTGGCAGGCTCATGGAGTAATAGGAGATATATGGGCTGTGGTACAATTAAAACAGGCACAAACACTCATACCCAATTGCAGCTGGTCAGTAGAGGTCGCTGCTACACCAAATCCCCAAACTTTTATCCCCATTTTTAAATGACCAAAGTAAATAATATATGGATAGTGAGATATGCTCTAATAGTAGTATAGATCAACAATCTTTTATGTTGTCTGAAGTGAATAATAGATGCTGTATTTCCAGCCCATCCCGAAGAATCTTTGCCATCTTGCTATAAATTGCACATGCAGCGCTCACTGTACTTCAAATGAAAGTCATTATTTCCGGATATACAGACTAGACTCGCAAATGTTTAGGGCTGTCCCACTGTTAAGTCATCAAGTGCGTGAGGCAGTGGCGTACGTACAAATTGCCAGTATAAAAGTGGGTGGGCCAACTAATGACTTTTAAAAACTTATCAGTAGAAAATAGGATGTTAAAAAAACTGAACAACATTCTGCATTACAAAGGCAATAACAACAAAGCTATGCCTTTCAACATGCTCAACCACCAGAGCTTCTATAAAGGCTGTGCTCAACATTGAAGTCAGGACCTGTCTATTATATCCTATTCAGGCTAAAGTGTATTTGCACCAGCAGAGCATATCAGCTCTACAGTGCACAACACTGTCACATTATTGTTTTAGTGGCAGCTAAACATAAACCCAAACAACGGAGGTGTTAACACTCTGTGTGACATATCAGGCAGAAATTACACATGGCATATCAGCATTAAGAAGGCAAAGAGTGAAAAGAACCAGAAGAGCATTGTTAGACTTAGGAAAGAGCTCTACCTTTTTTTGTTTTCATGGGCTAGAAACATCTGCCTGGGTTTAACCTTGACTATCCTTTTATATTCTAAAGAGTCACTTTACATAGGAGCTGCCCTAAATGGTTTTAGATCTGTGGATTAAGTTCTAAAAGTTTACTTACTGGAGAACATCAGCATTTTCCTGATCCACACAGGTGGATGTCCTGCTTGGCACAAAACAGGCAAAAATCCAAAATGACCGGTGGTCCTGATTCCTGTCATTAAAGGGATATTCCGGTGTAAATTTAATCCACGGTCTGACACACCTTGACATCAAGTACGACCCCCCCTCGAGAGATAAAGTTTGCGGACCACTAGCTTATGTAGTTTTAGCATCCTCAGAAACGACCGCACAACAACAATACACTGCGCTGTAAATGGATCCAAGTATAAATCGCCATCAAAAAAGCCACAAATAATGCTCAGAACAGCACCAAACTTCAGCAACATTAGAAACAGGGTCCCAGCACATATTTCAAGGCATCAAATATTTGATATAACTCACCTCTCCAGCTGCAGGCACATTGTGGGGAAGCCCTGTGAGTCAATTACCAAGTGTACTAGAGTTCCGCAGCTCAGTGAATATCATTATTGTGGGACTCTACTGCACTCCATAATCAACTCACAGGCCTTCCCCACAACAAGAGGGCTTCTCTGGTGGTGAGTTTTGTTTATCTTTTACTTCCAAAGAAGATACAACTGAAATTTCAGAATAAAGGCCTGTCTAAATCGCTTTCTGTCTGCACTGAGTCCTCATTTTACCCAGACCTGACAGGGAGCAACTTCAGGGAAAAACCCTTACCTGTCATCTACTTTGAAAGGCAAAATCCAGAAGACGTTCAAATAAGGCAGTCAGGCCCTTCAGTGGCATCACCATGAAGAAAGTAAAAAATATAAAATATACAGTCCCAGACTCATAGGTGAAGCGTAATGTCAGTGCTATTTAATTCCTTTTTAGATAATTTCAGGATCTTACAGACCATTGCAATTATGCATTTACTATGGAGTGAGCTATATCCGTGAGGGTTCAGGGATTAAGGCCCTTGGGGGGACATAGGGATTTCGCCTTTGGTGGTTTGGCAGCAGCCTGGCACGCAACCATGCACACAGGTCAACTTCAGACAGAAGCTACAGAGTTGAAACAGAGGCTAAATGTGTGGTGTTGACACAGACATAAATACAATCATTTATATAAATTGTTATCACATAAAGCTACAAAAAGGAACTTAAATTTTTTGTTAATTCTGGAAGCCCTTTTGAAACATGACGATGGTAAACAAAGTTTAGACTGCAAATCATCTTCATTCCTCAGGTTGTGAGACTCCTACATTTATCAATCAATCAATCAATCAATCAATCAAAGCTTTATTGTCATTTAGCTGTTTCAACAAAAGTAGTGCAGCAAAAATGAGGAACCCTTTTCCTGATGAAAGTATGGAGAGGGTGGTAGGCGTCCCTGACAGTGTTCAGTGCCCTGTGGCTTAGGAAGAGTTCTTGGACAGAGAGGAAGGAAACTCTGATGACCCTCTTAACTCCTCTAACAATTCACTGCAGGGCCTTTTTTTTTGACATACTGCAGCTGGAGTACCACCTCAAGATATAATATGTCAGAACGCTCTCCACCACACCATTATCAAAAGTCCTGAGGATGCTGATGGGGAGACAGGCTTGTTTCAGCTTTCTCAGGAATTATAGTCTCTGTTGGGCCCGTTTTGTGGTCCCTGAGATGTTTTTATTCCAGCTTATGTCCTGCTAGATCCCCATTCGGAGGAACTTGATGTTCTCCACTCTCTCCACTGTATGGCCACTGATGCTGAGAGGAGCTTGCTTGGGCTGTGACCTCTAGAAGTCGATAATCATCTGCTTCATTTTTTCTGCATTGAGCACCAGATTACGTTCTCTGCACTAACCCTCAAGGTGTTTAACTTCTTCTCTGTACACAGATTCCTCATTTTTATGAATGAGTCCCACCACTGCGGTGTCATCGGCAAACTTGATGATCTGGTTCCCCTTGTGTCTGGGTGCACAGTCGTGTGTTAGCAATGTAGACAACAACTGAGTACACAGCCTTGAGGAGATCCAGAGCTCAGTTGGATGGAGTTGGAGGTGTTATTTCCAACCAGACAGACTGAGTTCTCTACGTAAGAAGGTCCCGGATCCAGAGACATGTGGTGGTGTTCAGGCCGAGTAGGAGTAGCTTCTCCATTAGTCTCAATGTAGAAGAAATCAATGTACAGGATTCTGGTGTAGGTGTCTTTCTGGTCCAGATGAGTGATGACTGAGTGCAGTGTGGTGGATATTGTATCCTCTGTGGAGCAGTTGGGACGATAAGCAAACTGGTGTGGGTCATGTAATGCAGGGAGGCTGGCTGTGATGAGTGGTTTAACAAGCCGCTCAAAACACTTCATCACAATTGGTGTGAGTGCGACGGGGCATTAGTCATTCAGGTATGTTACAGCTGAGTTCTTTGCTTCTTGTATGAAAGTGGATGTTTTGAAGCATCTGGGGACAATGGCCTGACTGAGGGAGATGTTGAAGATGTCAGTCAGGACACCTGCTAGCTCACAAGTGCAGGTTCTGAGCACATGTCCTGGGATGTTATCAGGGCCTCCTGCTTTCTGTGGGTTGACCCTGGTTAGGGTCCTGCATGTGTCTGCTACTATGTAGGGGACAGGAGTTGCCTTGTATGCATGTGGGGAGTTTGTTTACACCAAGTCCAGAATGTTCTCTCCTCTGGTTTTAAAGTCCACAACTTGCTTGAAATTGGGTAAAACAGCCCTGAAACTGGTGTGGTTGAAATCTCCTGCCACCACTACAAAGCTGTCCAGTGTATGGTGAAATCACTCAGCAGATAGAATGGCTGGCATTTCACAATGAGGAACTAAGCCAGCTGAGAGCAGTGTTTAGCAGATAATGTGGTGTTTACAGACCATTCTTTATTGATATGGATGCACAGGCCCCCTCCACGACTTTTACCCGAGGTAGCTGCATCTCTGTCCCCCCCGGAAAGCCGCCATCTCCTCCAGATGTATGGCTGCGTCTGGGATATTGTCCTGGAGTCATGTTTCTGTGAGAGCAAACGCACCGCAGTCTTTCTACTCTCTGTGGGTTTCTGTCAAAAGACGCATTACACATCCTCGGCACTATGAAAATAGTTTAAATTTTATGAACCAGGATAGGCTAGAAATTAACACACAATTAACAGTATTGGGAATAACTACTGTATAATAAATGTACAGAAACAGCCCTGTTCTCATTCGCTTATGTCGATAGAGGCATCAGTATTATATTGACTGTTTCTGTGACTTCACTGTTTTTTAATCATTATATCCATCAGATTTCGCAATTATCAACAAATTGTAGTTTAAAATATGTATTACTTACTGTGAATAGTACTTCAACACTTTTCAGTAGAGAACTATAACTTACCTTCGCTCAGCATGTTTCATAATGATTAATGTTCAGTCAGCACAGCATTTCAACATTAGACCACACACACACACAAATCCACTTAATGTAAATAAGTTTCCCAAAGAGTATCAGTTCCACCTCAGCAAAATTAATGCAATCCATATGACCAACATAGTTCAAAATGATTATTTCTTTTATTTATTTAATATGTAACTGATATTCATTTTTCAATGAAAATATAGACTGTTCTAATGTTAAAAGCATACAAGCTTTTTAATTTATTTTAATGCACTGATGTGGTAATTACAAGTTTGCTTGCTTGTTTTTTTGGAGTAGCCCCCTTTGAGAAAATTACACCAATCAGCACTGGTAATGCCACAGCACAGGCTTCGCTAAGACGATGGAATGGAGAAAGTCCAGTCTCAATAAAGAGAAAGAAAGGCAAATTCTCTAAACATATGATTATTTTTTTTATCACCCTAATCCTAATTCACTAAGCCTTAAGCTATCTTATGTCATTTATTTTTTCAAATACTGACTAAATAACTGTAAGGCAGCAGTACAGGGTTTTTATTAATTTGTCCATTAATAACCCAAAATTAAAATGGAACCATTTGATCAGCATAAAATGGCTTGCTGGGAAAGGAAAATGTAGAAATTAACACAAAAGAAAATTCATGTATAAGCACGTTTTACCATCTGAATGATGAATCTGTACCAGGTGATCAAGTTGATGAGTTTAACAACTCAGTAGTATCTACATTCTAAATACACTGTTGCTTCTGTTAAAAAATACAGCGGTGATGGTACTGAGGTGTAGTACAGGTCCATCATGACTCCTTGGTGAGTCTCATTTGCAGTGTATAACAGAATCATTTTTAACTTTCTATTTTCTATTCATGCTAATATACATGCTGTCGCCAATAATGCAAATATTCATGCTATCACCATACATGCAGATATCCGTAATATCACTGTTCATGCTAATATTGTTGATCTTCCTAGAGTAGCAGTCTTGTTGTGATTGTAATGAATTGCATATGATTATTAACCACAGCCCCATTTTCTGTTTGAGAAAAGTGTTAAACAGGCTGAAACACTGGCTAGGGTTGGGTTTAGTGTGAATTTAGATATGTTTTTTATCATATCTGATACCACAGCTAATACATGGCCACACATTTTTATTATTACAGGTGAACACTAGATAGCCAATTAGCAATTTCACCACCGGATCACAGACTATGGCCATAGTTAGTAGCTAATTACAAGTCTGATGCCATTAGTTAAAACAGGTTGACAATGTGGCACAAAAAACTAAGAAACCTCATATGCAAACACAACATCAGTGAAACATCCAAGCAACCCATTTCACAATAGTTTGTTGTCTTTCCAGCAAAATTATTCATCCATCTCACTGGATTCTTCATACATCTTCAATTACCCTGCCAGCACAGTGGGCAGGAGCCTTTCAAGTCTGATTTGCTCACTGGCCACACTAGGATGACCAAGACAGCAGCTCATTGCCAGGGTCTCCATGTCGCACCCAGCTCCACCTCAGCACTTCCTCCTGATGATAAGCAGCCATTTATGTGGTGTGACTTCCCCTCTAGGTGCAATCCAGACTGTCATTTCCATTCTCTCATTTACACCAGCTCTGAAAAAAATAGGACACAGAAACAAGAGAGGGAAATTGCTTTTACCTTGTGAATTTTGATTAGTCAGCAGTGTTTGTGCAGCAAACAAAATGCTCCTCTGAGTTGTGGCCACTTTTCCATATATTAACACCACTGATTGTAGCTGATATACTGCTTCCAGCCAAACAGTCGGCTGGCTTTTGAAATGCAAATATCAAAAGGGCCCAAGAAAACTGTCCTTATTGCTTTTAACTATGTTTAGATGGTTATAGATAAGTTGGCGGATATGAACAAGCTTTTGAATCTCCGGTCATTGTGCTGCTTTGACATGGTGGCGTGCCACAAATCCACCCATGTTAGCATTTGTGACAATTATGTAATGGCTTCGCAGCGGGGTTCTTCTGCTCACTTCAATGGGGAAGAGCTCACAAGCTGCTTCTCAAAAGGGAGGGAGGGGGCCACGGTTGGCCCTCGATGGGCTGATTCTCTCTTTCTCTATGATCGGCTGCCCAATAGGAGGCCTTGCCCATGGTTGCAGAGCTCGCTGAATAGGATCAAATAACAATCTGGGATTAATAATTGAACATATCAGTTTAGTGGGGCATTAACATAGTGTGTACCATCATAGTTGAAGCTTTTAATCTATCTCTTATACAAACTCTGCTCTTTAATTATTTAATAGTATAACCTGATTCCCTAGCTTCACACACACAAAAACTATATATATGTATGTATGTATGTCAGTGGTGGCTGATGAGTGAAACATTGGGGACGACAGGAGGAAAACCAGTTCACCGTATCTCTACTTTCTTATATTCAATGAAAATTAAGCAATACAACAATGACTTACAAGACTTCTTTAAAAAACATTTTATTAAATGGCAAAAGGCTGTTGATATTAGGACCATGAGAGAGGAGCAGAGACGCTGTTGACATCCGGACATCAGGACCATGAGATGTACAGTGGGCTAATATACAAGACAAGAAAAAAAAAAAAACAGCAATGTGTACCCCTGCTGAGATTTGATCACCTGTCACCTGTGTGACAGGCAACTACTTTACCCACTGGGCTACCACAGCAGTCAATATATATCCTTCACGACAGCACAAGACATCACAGTCATCACTCATCACAATCACCCAAAACAACTGTGTTGCTGCTCTGTATTGTGTCCCGGTCGTGCTGCTAACATTATGTCCTCCAGCAGGATGACCGAAACGAAAACTATGAATTATCTTTCTGACTGCTTCTCTCTGATTTCTCCAAACAGTTTTTTTTCTTTCCTTTGAAACTGATTCCAATATCGCTGAAAACTCCATATTTCTTGTCTGAGCATGGCCGGCAGTTAAAGCAGTAAAATACCTAGAAGTATTTTTGTTTATGGTTGTTTAAATGTGAGAATGAAATTTGGGAACTGTTATTGGACCAACCTGCTGTCAATCTTGTATACTGGTTGCTGATTGGCAAGGGAGGACGTCCTCCCTTAACGCATCATTATACCTGTCTTAGCATTTAGGATTTTTCCATGCTGATCTATGATTGGCTGAGTGAATGGAAGGAGATCCTTCCCAAGGCGGACAGAAGCCCTCCGTCCTCCTCTAGCCCTCACCTTCCTGCTCCCTGCTCCTCTCACAGACTGCTCTGTCTCTTCTGTCTGCAGCTGAAGCTGTTGAACCGTTTTATGTGGATTTTCTTTCAAAGAAGAAACTTTTTTTATGATTTAATATATTTAAAATATTTTATAAATGATACTGAGATTTGGTAATGATTTATTTCAACCAGTTACTCTTTCTCAAAAAAAAATGTTGATCTTCCTCTTGCCTCTCAAAAATAGAGGAGGACCAGCCTCCTCTGCCTCTATGGATGAGCCTCCTCTGATGTATACAAATAATAACACAAATACAACATATATACAAATAAAATAACAAATAAACAATCGATGTTAAAAAAGAAATCATGGAATCAATGTATAAATCATAATGTATTCTAAACTTTTGACTTCTAAGTCGCCACCTTTTGCAGATATAACAGCTGAACACACTAGTGGTGTTCTTTCTACAAAGTCAAAATCAAATATTCTTCAAAAAGTTCTTCCCAGCTCTGTTGCAGAAGTTCCCATAAATATGTGGCACTTGTAGGTTGCTTTGTTTTCACTCTTTTGTCCAGTTCATCCCAAACCTGCTCGATGGGGTTTAAGTCTGGAGACTGTGCTGGTCATTCCATGTTTCCAAGCTTACCACCTTGTTTTCCTAAGGTAGTTCTGGCATAGCTTGGATTTAAATTCTGGGTCATTATCTTGCTGTAGGATGAACCCCTGATCAACCAGGCACATATCAGCGGTACTGCATATCACCACAGAAGGCTGTGGTAGGTGGTTTTTAAATCATTACCCTCTTGAGTGCCTCAGATCTTTTCTCATAAGTTCTTCTCTTCACAGTTGAGACTGAGACTTGCTTACTATGACCACTATTAATATGTGCTTGAAGCTGTTGTCCTGTGAGCTCCCTATCACGCACGCTGTTGAATCTCAGAAACTTGTCTTCTGATTCTGTTGTGGATTTGGGTCTGTCAGACCTCTTCCTGTCAGAGTTTCCCCCAGTTTCTGAGCGCCTTTTGATGGTGAAGGAAACTGTACTCACTGACACCTTGAATTTCTTTGCAACTTCTCTGTAGGAAAGACCTACATTTTTAAGTGTTATGATAATCTGTCTCTCTTCCATTGTTAATTGCTTTTGTCTTGCCATTTTTATTGCAACGCAATACTTTCTTCAGTACAATACTGCAGACAGAGGGAGTTTCAAGTAATCTAGACAAGTCGGGACACCTGTAGGAATTGATAGCATCAACTTTCAAGGCTTGATCAAGCTCCATTGCTACAGAACAGCTTTAAGTTGACAATCCATTTCTAGTTCCCTGAAAAAGGCCTTTTTGTATCATTGTGAAAAGTACATTATTTTTCAATTTTATGTAACCTTACCTTTTTTTAAGCTCTTGTTCAGCACCTTGCACCTAACCAAATTATTAATTGGACTTGAACTGCTTAAATTAAAAATAAAAAAAAGAAAAGAAAGACAAATTGGGGTGTTCTAAAACTTTTGTCCAAGCCTTCTTTCCTTACCAAATATGATTTTATAATAATGTTCTACTCTGTTCTACTCTGTATGTTCTATTTTCCAACAACCAGTAAAGTAGTCACTGGCAATTTCCAGGAAACTTCCAACTAGTTTCTGCCCAACCCCTGCTGGTCAGTAAATTGAGGTACATTCTTTAACCATTTACATTTTCACCAATTTCTTAAGAATGTATCAACAATTAAGTTACTAATCTTCCAAACTGAATTCTTTAATTGACTATTGCAGCCTAATAATAATCTCTTAAGATCAAACAAGTTAGATGCCACCCCTTATTGCCACCCCCCCATTTTGAAGACAACAGTTATTTAGTAAATAAAGTAATTAAAGGAAAAGGTTCATATTTACAATCATTTAAGTACTGCATGTAAATGTGTGTATGTGTGTGAGTGAGAGAGAGAGAGTGGGGAGGGAGCGAGCCAGATGGTTGATTGCTGGTGGAAATGTGAATGGTCAACAAAATGTTATACTAAGCTGCAGAGACCAGTTATACATTTCCAGCTGTTTACTGACTGCTTTACATTCTTAAGTAATTATTGCGGTAATTCCAAATATGTAGCTTGGTAATCACCACTTGCTTGCCATAAAATTTCAATAGCTGTGAATAAAGGGTTTCCAAAGTTTCATATCCTGTCAGAATGCTTCACAAGAATATTAGTATTATTACTAACTGCAGTCACATGATCACCTCAGCTATCCCATCAGGACACTGCTCTATTATACTTAATTTAGCATGTGATTTCCTAGAATGCAATCTGTGTGAACACACCCATGCAAATGAGCTCTTTTTCCGAAACCTATGAAGCAGATATGATCAAGTGATTTCAAAGATGAGTCTTCAGTGCAAATAGCTCAATAAAAGAAGATGAACCAAAATTCATAGTCATTGCTATGCTGGAAACAAAACGCTGCCTGCAGTGCTTTGTAATCCATAATGTGATGCAGTGCTGATGCAAAGATTGCACTGCCTTCCCTTCAAATGTACCTAGGCAGCATGTTACTGCATTTTCATTTCATGTTTAGCTGAGCGGCAGTGAGAGCGCTCACAGAGTGCTACCGCTCTATCACACGCTCACCTGAGCGTATTAGGATGCACAGCTTCTCACCTCAGCTCTGCTCCTGCCTCACCCTCTATCAGGCTTCTCACACACACACACACACACACACACACACACACACACACACACACACACACACACACACACACCTACCTTTATTTTATTCATTCACAGAGATGCAACCCAATACACGCACAGAAACAAGCAACCATGAGAGTTGATGTTTTTTAACACAAAATCCATTATGTTTCAACTCACAGCCCACAAGTGATACTGTTCTGTTCTGTTCTTTACAATATATAGCACATTGCCCACATGAAACCGCTAACAAGACTCACATATTAGTATACGCTCATGACAACAATCTGGGTGACTAACAGGAAGCTTTCCAGTGCCGTGGCACCTTTAGGGAGGCTGGTGTTCGTACATTCGTGCCAGAGCCGGTTGCTTCTCAACAAATGCATGTCCTGGAGGATTTGGTGGGAGGAGATTGTTCAATTGACTGATAAGAAGACAAGGAAGGCTCCCTACCTCTTATGTTCAGCAGACCTGTGCTGAGTCAGCAACCCTTCTCAGCAGTGCTCCTCGGCGGCGAGCTATGCTGTAATCCACTTATGATGTGTAGAACAGAACATTTTCAAAAAACGTATGTAAAATCAGTGTGAAATGTTCACCTTATTGGGCTTGCATTGAGCATAATGCCTGAAGCATACGACGACATACAAAATGAAACAGGAAAAATCAGGGAATTGGGTACATTTTCTGCATAACTACCAGGCAGGCATATGACACTTTACTTTAACAGTAATGGTGACACATCAACAAAGGTCAGGCCACAATATTGCGCCAGAGGGCAGAGATGCAGGATAAAAAAAGAGCTCGCCAGTGCATGGAAAAATGCTCAGGGAAAAAAAAAATGCGCATGGATTTTTGATGTGTGTGCGTGGATGTTTGATTTGCACGCGTGATTTATGGCAGTATTCTATGCCCATACAAATGACAACTAAGCACTTTTCATTAGTCCATTGAATGTCATAGTGTTGTAAAGCCATGATGGTCATAATCAAACACAACCCTTTTAGTGTACATTTTTACACAGGGCCCTGCATTACATATCTGCACACAGGGGCAATAGTGACTGACACTGCAGAGGAATTCCATGGGTTCAACTAGATGCCAATCGAGAGCTATTAGATCGTAAATGAAAAGTAATCTGGGGAGATTTCCACCAATCCCATTAGGTACACCTCTTGCATAACCCACTCTCTGTTGTTTTTATTGACTGTATCCCATTGAGACAACCTCTGGCAAGATTTCCTGCAAGTCTGCAGTATGAAATTCTGATTTGATTGGTCTTTGTTTGTTTGATTGTCTCTATTCTCCTCTCATCTACAGGAGGTTGTGTGTCTCTGTGGTCATTCTGGCCCTCTGTATTGACATTATGCTTGCATCGATTTGTGCTCCTATGTAGTGAGTGGGGATAGGGGTGGGGGTCGCTCAATTTTGAACTTCGGTTTCCACACTGATGCAAACCCTATAAAAAGTCGGAATTACCTTGGTATACACTAGCCCACCCTCACTGCAAACATGTCAAATACAGCAGCCTGGTCATTGGCCCAATGCTTCTAAAATTGAGACTGTAGTTACCCCCCTAGCATCAGCTCTAGAAGTACCTATCTAGCACAGTAACATGAAGACTGAGAAAAACTCTAAGTCAAGGGATTGGTTCGTATTGGTTAACCCCAACCAATACGAACCAATCCCTTGACTTAGAGTTTGGATGGGTGATGGATGGATGGATGAGTTTGGATGGGTGATACAGTGGACTTTTTTTCCCAAGAATCAGGTTTGTGTCATGCTTGTGACCAAGAATCAAGACTAATTCAAGGTAACGTAAATGATGTTACTTGTGTTACATGAGTGACGTAAATAAAGCATCACCTACATAAAGTTACAGACTCTAGTTAATTCAACCCAAAAAGATCTTTTTTTCTAAACCTAATCAAGCTGTTTTTGGTGACTAAACCTTACCAACTGCAACAGTCTGACAACTTTAATAACAGTCCAAAATTCATGTAATGTAATAATTTGTGAACCAGATGTCACATGATATGTGTTATTGCAAACTGATATTAGAAGGTTAGGTAGAACATCATAGTTTGCTTATGCTTAAGGCCACTGACCAAGTTGCTGTATTGGGCAAGCTGGGAGTGAGAACCTTGTTGAGTATGCAGACCTGGGGCCTCATTGATAAAAAATATTGCTTGAATTATAATTAGTTGGTGCGCTTACATTTGATCTAACTTACACCTGTGTGCTATAAACTCAAATCAACTTAAATTGACACCACCTTCCTTATCTACCCCTCTATTTAATTCGGCATGAATGAGGGTTTGATAAGGAATATCAATGAACCGAAACCGAAAATCAGGCTGGATTTTCATCAGGTGAAATTGAGGTGAAGCAACATTTTGTTGGGGAGGGACCAGATAGTTGGTTGATAAAAATAAAAAAAAATAAAAAAAAGCAAAACATAGTTTGGGAGTGTGTCACTGCTGCAAATGAGATGGGGCGGATAGACAGATTTGTGACCGATATTAAAGAAGAAATGGGGCCCAAACTGCAACCAAGACTCAACTTTGCTCAGAGAAAGATTAATTCTACATCAAACTGACATGCCATCAGATTTGATTAAGCAAAATCCAGATGTAAGTATTTGTTTATGAAACCTTACTTTAACATGAAAATGATCTTATGTCTAGTAAAGTCTCGACTTGACTTGACACTGAATAATACATGTTGCCTGACTTCATTCCTCTCTACTATCACTGTGATTTCATCTTCCAGTAAGTTTGATTTTCACTTTTGGTCCATGACTATTCCTGATTCAGCCTTTATTATACAAGAATAATAACAAGGCAGGTGCACAAGTTATGAATGAGACTCTAAGAACCTTTGAAAGCAAAGTTTGTTTGTTTTTTTATGTTCAGCATTTTTATAAATCATAATATATATATATATATATATATATATATATATATATATATATATATATATATATATATATATATATGTGAGGCCTCTGCAAACATAAATTGTATCACAACTCTTCTTAATAATTAAAGTCCACAACAACATAAAATGTGTTTTTTTTGTATTTTTCATGTTTCGTGTTGCTTATCTTGCATTGCAGAAATTATCACACTGTGGAAACTGACTTGTGAACAACTGGTATGACTTTATTTGTTGCACACTCCTCACACTCTGATCATGCTCACTTCAAGAACTGAGTGTATAACCATAGTGACAGTGTAGCATTGCAGATAACGTTCAGTGAGTTTGCTTGTTGATGAAGCAAAAAATCTCTTAAGCAACTTCTTTTTATGAACCGAGTAATGTAATACAAATAGCTCCAAACAGCAACATAGGACAGATAATCAAAGGGTGAAGGAGAGAAATTTGTATCATGCACTCTTTTTAATGAAAATATATAATTTACAGCAGCTTTAAGTGATACTTACAAACCAAATTGATCAAAATTATTTGTAAGTCCATTTTTAAAATGAGGCTCCAGGGTTCCCCTGATGGAAGTTCTTAAGTGGACAGAAAATCATACGATCAGAGGTGAAAGAATCAAGATGGATGGGTGGGCAAATACAAAAGTCAGCTGACCAGAATGGAATGGGAAGAATTAAATCAGAGCCCAGCAAGCAGGAGGAAAATTTTCACCCTCTACTTAGCAGCACTTCCATTAAAGTCTTAACCCAGACCTCTCTGGAGTATCTGCGCAGCTTACAGATATGACTCCCATCCCTCCAGCGATACACACTTTGATCCTGGGACACCAAAATGCTTTTTGTGCCCTAACAAGATAATCAAACAATTCCGACACTCAAGAGTAGGCACAGTGTTTGCTTTTTGGTAAGCACCACATCAGGGGGTAAAGGAGAAAGCTTCTTGCTCGGCTGCAATATGGGATAAGAGTTACAATATCCCCCAAATGAGGTCCTTAACCCCTGCATCTTGAATTAAACGGTAATCTTTTTTTGCTCCTCACTTGATGGCAACACTCGTAGGACAGTAGATAAGTAGAAAGAGTGAATGAAAGAGATAAAGAATGACTGACACAAACTCCAATATTATGACTCATTTTGACTAGTGGGGCAAAGGCCAAGACGCACTCAGAATCATTTCAATTGAACGCAACTGCCATGACCTCAGTAAGGTGTCCAAAGGAAAGGTCTGCAATGGCACTGAAAGATTGTTTGAGTCAATTGTGGAATAGGTTTCTTTTATTTTGAACACATTCCTTTATAGCCTGACAATTCACTGGAGCCCATGCAGAACTGTGTAATCCTTTTAGACATAAAACACCACAACAACCCGTCATTTCAAGAAACAGGTTTTATATTCTAGGTTAAGGGGTGGTTTGCATGCACCCTCCATGCTGGATTACTAATTGATCTTGTTTTACATTGCAAATGAGTCATTCATATTAGTGTTGGCTCTTGCTCAAAGGGAGGGTGCAGTGGTCTTATCCAGCCGCTGCAGGAATTGATTAGCATTGCACAGAGAGTGAGCCTTGGCAGCATCCAACATAACCATGCAAATGCGAATGAATAGCTAATGTATCGTGGGGAGGATGTTTGTTTGTCTCATGTTGGGGATTTCCGAGGGGAATGCATTTCCAGGACGGCAAACACTGCCGGTCCTCATCTTTTCTACTTCAGGAAGAAAAAATACACCTCTCAAGCTGTGTGTATCAGTGTAATACAAATGTGAAATGCATGGTGTTCCTGTGCCTGAGCTGATAGTTTGTGCGGAAAATCTTTCACCCGGGAGTCAATCATGTGTGCAACATTGGTCTCGATGAGAGAAAAGAAAGACCGAGGAAGATGCATTCCATTTTTCATTTGCATTTGCTGCATCATTATGACAATGTCCCACGCCTCCCAGGCACCCATCACAGATGCAGTTTCGTTGTTTCAGTGGAACGAGATGTGCTGTCCTGCTGTGCCAGGTTGTGTCTGGATGCGCACAAGCTGCTGTCACCAGTCATGGTGAGCCAGTATGGCCTCCTTGCCTAGGGGATCTCACAGGTCACGTGATGCGTAAATTAAAGCCTGCATACCCTGTTATCGTATCATGAGTCTGGCCAGAGCTCAAGGTGCTGAGAGGCTATTGAACCTCTTTGACTTCCAGTCACCCATGTCTGTTGACAGTGATCACATCCTATTGCATTGCTCTAGGGTGCAGTTTAGCCATTTCAGGTTTTGCTGCCTGATGTGAATGAATTGCAGTTGATAACATTTATGTCTGTCAACTGCAATACTAACTGCAATGATAAGGTGGAAGATATGTTTTTGTTTTTGTTAACATATCTCATGAAAAGCACCAACAATGTATTAGTCTGTTTTGATACTCTGACCAACACATCCTCATACTAAAACAACTCAATAGGTTGATTGCCAGTGACTCCCTAAACACAATATATATCACTTTTCCTAAAACAACATGACTATTGTAGCGCACCAGCGATTGGCAGATGGGACCATTGCTTTACAGTCACAATTTGATTAAGTACAAGAAAAAATACATGGTTAGGTTTAGGAAAACATTGTGGTTGTGTTAAAACAACTATGTTACATCTATGACTTCAGTTACAACTGTTCCTTTATCACATTAGTAAGTTACGTCATTGTTACGGCATGTGTTTGTACGGTGTGGATGTTTTTTGTTCTCTTTATGGTCTCCCTCTCCTGCTCAGTTGCTCTTTGGCTCTGGATCAGACTCCTCTTTCATCTCCGTCTCCAGTGGTGGTTACTGATTGGTGCGGCTTCATCCGGTTCAGACGCGCCAATCCGAAGTCGGCAATCAGGGATTGAGTTTTTAAATGGTCCGCCAGCTTGCTAGTCGTGGCAGTTGATGACTGGCTCAAGTTCGGCTTGCTTGATTTGGAACGGTTGTATGCTCTGTATTGTTGACTCTGGCTTGTGTAGGGGTACTGGGCTAGGGTTAGTACATTTATTAATGAGATCACACACATTAGTTGGTTTTCTGTGTTAGTCTCAACATTATTAAGGGTGCTGTTCATTTTGTATTTCTGTTTTACCACCATTACCAGATGAGATCTGGAAAGGATTATTTTCAGTCGTTTTCCTTGTTAAGCAGACATTTTTCTGGATTCAGAGCCCTTCTTTTTCCCCCTTTCAGCATCCTCCGTTTTGTATTATTTTCATTTGGTTTAAACTTTGGTGAATAAATCATTCAATTTCAACCATAGCATCTGGTTTAATGTTGCCTCCTTTTCCCTAGCGAGCTGGGTTGTAACAGTCATCCAATGAACATGATGCAACTTAAATACTTTAAGTGAAACTCTTGCCAAAATGCAATCTAGGCTTTTTTGTGAATGTATGAGTCAAACCTTCATGTAAAAGGATAATTACGACGGAAGAGGCACTTTTAAGATGGACAGTATTATTCGTTTTCAGCCCAAACTCTTTTTCAATGGGAGTGCATAGGGCACTTTTACACTAGCATCAAAATCGCTATTTTTAAAACACTAAGAAGGCTCGACACAACATGAAACTTTGCTCATAGTATCACCAGGGTCTCTACACAGGAACACTAGAATTGAGAAGGAAGACGCTACTGCTAACGTGAGTTGATCAAAAACTTTCTTTTTAGTAACTCCCGTTAGCAGTAGTTTCTTCCTCTAGCCGTCTTCTTGGCAGCCCAGACGTACTCGGGGATTGACACGTTTGGGTAGAGTGTATGTGGTTCAATTGAGCTATGTGTAGAGACCCTGGTGATACTATGAGCAAAGTTTCATGTTGTGTCGAGCCTGTTTTAAACCACATAAATACCAGTGTAAAAGTGCCCCGTGCACTCCCATTGAAAATGAGTTTGAACCAAAAACAAAAAAGCGGTCAATCCTAAAAGTGCCTCTTTTGTCGTAATTATGCTTTTACAGGAAGGTTTGACTCACATACATTCACAAACCTAGGTTGCATTATGGTGAGAGTTTCACTTTAAGTAAGTAAAAAGAACTTGACCAGCAGTTTGAAGTAGAGTCCCGCAGTAATGAAATTCACTGAGAAGTGGAACTCTACTGCACTTGGTAATCGACTCGCAGGACTTCCCCACAACAAGGAGGTTTCTCGGGTGGTGAGATTTGTTTATCTTTTCCGACAAAGCCAGTAATGATATGAAATGTTTGATGCCTTGAAATATGTGATTTGACCCTATTTGTAATGTTGCTGAAGTTTGGTACTGTTCTGAGCATTATTTGTGGCTTTTTGATGGCGATCTATACTTGGATCCATTTGCTGCAGTGTATTGTTGTTGTGCGGTCATTTCTGAGGATGCTAAAACTACATAAGCTAGCAGTCCGCAAACTTTATCTATCAAGGGGGGTTCATACTCGGTTTCAAGGTGTGTTACTGTGGATTAAACTTACACCGGAATATCCCTTTAAGGTTGAAACTGTGATATTGTTGTTTGTCGTCTTGTCAATACAACAAGGTAAAATTGCTGCCAAAACCCATTTTGTGTAATTGGACTCAAACTCGTTTCTGCTTTTATGGGGAACACTGATTAAAAGGTCCTTGATATATGACTTATGTCCCCTGTTATTAATACAACAAAATAACACAATAGGTTCATGTACAACCATAACAGATGTTCAAACTCAGACCAGTGCAAGTATGTTCTTTCCAGAGGATGGCAGTAATTCACTGTTGGTACGTACTGTGATTGTAAAGATTTATGAAGCCCACATCAGGAACCAACAGCCAGCTACTTCTGCTGACACTCACCAAGGACGAGACCTGTTTGTATCACAAGATGGAGACAGTCTGATAATGACTGCTGGGGCTCTGCTCCTTCCTTTAATAAGTGAATTTAGATGATGCCAGAATCTCTGCATTCATGTCATGAACACCTCGCCAGTTATTGTTGTTTGCCAATCGCATTATGTGCTGCTTGTAAACTCCCTTTGGCATTGTTACAAGCCTGACTCTCATGGCCCTGTGTTTATCAAACTGCTGGTGTCTTTCTGTTGCACTTAATATTTGGCAGGAAACATGTTGCTTGGACAAGATGAGCACAACCATCTGCATATTTTTTTGTTTTATTATTATTAACCACTGGACTGTGACAGGTGAACAGTTTCTGCTCACGATAGCTGACCCTCAAAGTAGATTGTAATTGAAAGTAGGCCAAAACCAGACCAGTGCAAGTCAGTACATACACAAAACAGTGCAAAAACCTTTGCTAACTTAGAGTATTCAACATCATTTTTTTTATATATATACCAACGAAATATATGTACATTTTCTGAAAGCATGCCTCATACTCTCAGAACTCTACACACAAATCAAAAATCACACACACAATGGGCAAAACCCCTCAATTCTCCTGCAAAATGAAACTTTACATTCAAAACAATGTTATTTCTTCTCAAGATGGTATTTTGTTTTCAAATGGCACACACAAACCATCAAATGAATAGACATTTAGAAGAACCAGTTGAACACTGATGTGCTCAATGTAACACTTCTTCATTGATCATAATGACTTTTTTTTGTTCAGTGTTACACTTACTACAGACAGCTCATACATGAGTGTGTTGTAAATTATTTGAGAGTATTGTTTTTATACTCAGGACACACAAATACACGGAAACAAATATATATTTATCCCCCCCCCCCCAAAAAAAAACAAAAAAAACCAAAACAAACTATGCTGCATCCTCTCTTCTGTTTCTGTCTGGCCACAGCACCTCATCCACCTCACAAGCAATGTTTTCCATGGCCAAGCATCTGGAGAAATATCGTCTAGCGTGCCGAATCCAGCCATGAAGAGCATCGACTGCTATATCTCCACATGCTTCTTCCATTGCTTGCAGAAGGGGTATATGCATTTGTGGATTTCTGTCATAAACTTTCCATCCCCAAGCTGAAAAAAATTCCTCAATTGGATTGAGGAATGGAGAATATGGAGGGAGATAGACAACTAAGAAGCGTGGGTGGGAAGTGAACCAGTTACGAACCAGAGCAGCCCAGTGGAAACTTACATTGTCCCAAATAACAACATACCTGAGCTGCTCTGAGCCGTCTATCTGATCTGGTGGAATGAGTATGTTGTGTAGGGTGTCCAGGAATGTGATCAGATTGGTGGTGTTGTAGGGACCAAGAGTAGCATGGTGATGGATGACGCCGTGGTGGGTAATGGCTGCACACATTGTGATGTTCCCTCCACGCTGCCCAGGAACTTCCACAATGGCACGCTGGCCGATGACATTCCTTCCTGTCAAATCTTACTGCATATTTGTGTGTCCTGAGTATAAAAACAATATTCTCAAACATTTTACAACATACTCATGTATGTACTGTCTGTAGTAAGTGTAACTCTGAGCAAAAAAAAAAAAAAAGGCTGAAGTCATTATGATGAATGGAGAAGAAGTGTTTTCCATTCATTATAGTGTTTTACATTGAGCACATTAGTGTTTAAATGGTCCTTAAATTGTCTATTCATAGGATGAAATAACATTGTTTTGAATGTAAAGTTTTATTTTGCAGGAGAATTGAGGGGTTTTGCCCATTGTGTGTGTGTGTGTGTGTGTGTGTGTGTGTGTGTGTGTGTGTGTGTGCGTGTGTGTGTGTGTGTGTGTGTGTGTGTGTGTGTGTTTTGATTTGTGTGTAGAGTTCTGAGAGTATGAGGCATGCTTTCAGGGAATGTGTGTAAACAATCAAGAAAAACTGTAATATGGACATCTGTAGCCATAAATAATGAGTTGATTACTCCCACTGCTGTTGCAGTCTTAGACCTGAAACTTTGTTTTGTTGTGCTATTTGGCTTATTTATTTGTAATTTGACATAATGTGGCCTGTTTCAAAGTTCCATTTTATTTATTAATTATTTATTAAATCACATCTTTCACAACTGTAGTATTTACAGTTCTTCTTGATTGCTTTGACCTGCTTAAAGAAACTGGCATCCACTCGGTTTTCATTATCACTGTCTCAGCAGAGCACAAGACACCTCTTGCAAATGTGTTAACCCTTTCTCATTGGATTAACACATTTTCCCCACCCTTTTGCAGAAC
Source organism: Sparidentex hasta (assembly GCA_030272975.1). Taxonomy (NCBI): domain Eukaryota; kingdom Metazoa; phylum Chordata; class Actinopteri; order Spariformes; family Sparidae; genus Sparidentex; species Sparidentex hasta. Next base: position 34,279 of record JARJLU010012627.1, on the reverse strand, counting down.
AGTTAACATGGATGTCATTCAAGCAGTCCAAACTCCATTGTTTTAGTATGGTAACCAAATAGAAACCATCTGTCCCTAACTATTAGAAACTACCTACATCAGTATGAAATCACTGAAGCACCTGTTTGACACTCCTTCACACAAATCTTCAATGAGCAATCAGTCTGCAGGCCTTAGAAGGTGCAACGTCTGTGTTGCTTTTTGCCAACATGGATGGAAGAGGTCTAAGGCAGATGAGAGTGAAAAATAGGTGCAGAGGAATGTCAAGGTTGGATGAGTCATGCAAGAAGATTTTTCCCTTGGTGCACTGCAAGAGAGAATGTTGAATGTGATGTGGATGAGGCCACATGGCCCCAGCATCAAGACAGAAGAGACTGAGTATCAATAATGGCTATTTCACATACCCTACAGCAATAGATTTTTATACTTTACTGTGATAGATTGTATCCTCTTTTCTACATTTTAAAACAAGTCCCTGGCTACGTCAGTTGTTCAACAATGCTTGCTGTGAAACTGCAGAAATGTTTTGTGGACTATGAGACTACCAGCTGTCTTAATTTCGTATACGCTAATACATATTATTTTGGTTTACATGTATTTTGTGTATTATTTACAGTATTTGAGTTTTCAGCCACAGTTTGAAAAAGAATCAATGGAATCAATACAATTTGCATCAAAGCATCTCTGATTCTGGATCCAATTCTTTGCAAGTAGGCAAATTTGGCACAAATGGCACTGGCATGAAAGCTACATACAGTAATAGGCTACAATGACGAGCAATGGTGCACTGATTCAGCACTGAATGCTGGATTTTGTGTTTTGTCCACTGTGTAATGGTTGATTGGAAGAACTCATACACAATTTGCTTTAGTTGCATATTTTAAATGTTTTGGCACCGTTAGAGCCTTTTCCAAACAAAATGTGTCATTTTGACCATGAGTGCTGTTTCAGCCTGTGTGTTAACTGTTTTGAAAATGTGGAGTTTGAGTTGACTGCTTTGTTAAAAAATGCTTCAATCAACTTGTGAATTAGACCTCAAGAGGCTTGTTTTTATTTAATGTATTTTACATCTGTGTTGAAATGCATGGCATACTGCTATTTTTTTAGTATTTATATTTTTAATTGCAATTTAACCTTTATTTTACCAAGAATATTCCCATTCAGAATATCTTTTACAATGGAGTCCTGGCCAAGAGAGAAGAATACACCTCTTTTGTATCAACACAACAAATCAGAGCCAAGGGGAGTGTCTGAGAAGTGTCAGTCATTCTTGTGCATATACTGCTGGCAACCCCCCTCCCTCATGGAGTGTGTACCGGGCAGTGCCCCTCCCCCATATAGGCACAGTGCCTGCTCATACCTGGTCAGACGCTTTAAGCTCAAGCCCAAACTGCAGACAAGAAAAACGCCCCACCATTGCCCACGTCAAAGAAAAGAAATAACAACCCTGATGAAGAAGAGCAGTGTAAAAACAAAGAAAGGGACACAGCCAGAGGGAAAATAAGGATAATCTAAACTTAGGATAACTAGAACTTCAAGCAGTTATGAACGGGGGCTAAGCCCCCGTGCATGACTCGGACTCCACGCACTGCAGAGCCCACAGAAGTTTGCTCCAAAGGTTGATGGGCTCGGGGCAAATGTGAAAACACAGGCTAATGTCTGAGCCATGGTATTCACTGTAATGGGAAGTGCACTGGAAGTGCGAAAGGCTGAATGTGTGCCGATTTTGATTTGTTGTACTAAATCATGCCCACTTTGACCAATCGTTACATAACTATGTGGCTGGCCTCAGGAGTGACCCCACATGAGTACTGTTTCATTATTTTTTCTATTATTGCAACAAAAAATGAGAATGACAAGGAAAAATGCATTTATGTTGATTAGTGTGTGGTAACTTAACAAAGGAAAAGCGTGGCAGAAGTGGGCAGGGCCTATGTCAGAAAACCTAGCTGTATTCTAGAAATACATGAATATGATGTTTATGAATGTGTTCTTTAAAATGTGTAAGTTAAAGGCAAAAATGCATTTACATCTGTTAGAGTGCCTCTGGATGACTTCAGGAAATACTGACTTAAGTTTGATGTTGAAAGCATTTAGTTTGACCAAAATATGAAACAATTTTTAGCTAGTATAAAAGAATGTTTGGTTATAACTAGCAGATTTTTTGGACTGACATAATTCTTTTGACAAGTTTTCATCAGACACATCTTGAGATTCTTTGTCCAAAGTTTTAGGCAGATGGCGCTTAAATTGTAGGAGGAGTTTGAAAAAGTAGGTTTTGCATATGTGGTGAAATATGCAGCAGAAGTGAGCATGCCCTATGTCAGAAAACCCAGTTTTATTCAGGGAACATATGGATATTAGGTTTGTGAATGTGTTATTCTAAATGTGAAAGTTACAGGCAAAACCGTGATTACAGTTCCACCTGATGGAGTACATGGGCAATTTTTGGTATGGAAGAACTGTGTCCTATTCTATACGTACCATATGAATTTCAAAGCTCTCAGCATAATAGTTTGGCTGAAATTAATGTTTGTTGTTTATCTTGTAATTCACCACACCCATATTGACCAGTCATGAACACCTTCAAGATATGACTTTAGGATTGGCCCTACATCATACCAACCACATTTTGTAAAAATCAGTGTAGCTCCCTTTCCAGTCTCATGGCAACCAAGGATCTCAGATTTGGTGCTAATAGCATTTAGTTTGACCGAGATATCAAAACAGTTTACATTTTTATGGCTAGTGACAGAAATGTGTTCATTAATAATTTAAGATCAAGTCCAGCTGAAGAGTGTACGTGGCAAGATTCACGCAGATCGGACACAATCCCAAGGAGGATTTCGAAAAAGTAGGTTTTCCAGTTTTTGTAATTTTGCGAAAAACCTACTTAACAGAAGTGGGTGTGGACATAGCAAAGTGATTCAGTTCCATTCAGGGAATCTGGGGATACAACATTTTTGAATGTGCGACTTACAGTATGGGAGTCATAGGCAAAAACGCGTTGGCCTAGGTTACAGCACCCCCTGCAGACAAATATATGTCGTTTTTTTGTGTCCGAGGTACGTGCAGGTGTCTGGACCAACCCTCCAAATTGCATCGCCCCCTTTGCACGGTTTAGCCTGCAGCACCACTTTTAGCGGGCGAAAAATAGAAATAAAAAATCTTTATAATTACAATACAGTTCCTAGCACCCCTGGTCCTAGGAAACGCGTCTGCTTCCACACGCATTCTCTCGGCCCCTTGGGCTTGGCCCCCTAAATATTGGAGCATCATTTCAGAGGTGGAATGAGCTGCGGGATTTGTAAGGAGTGACGCAGAGTTAGCCACTTTTCTGCTGGACAAGTAAGGACCCCTGCTTGATATATGTTTCATTCTATGTTTTAACCAGGCTAAGGTGGCGGTGGTTGCAGTAATGCTCACAATAGCACATATAGCCAATGTTGCAGTTGTTCTATGTAGCTTGTTGTTAAGTCTAGCGCAGTGGTCCTCAACAGGTGGCCTCCGGGCCGCATCCGGCCCACTCGTTGAAATATTCTAAGTCAACATTTTTCTCAAAACTCCAGACTGCCGCTTTATAGCAATCAGCAAATTACATCAAGACAGGACCTGTGCAGTCAGTGCTCAAATAGCCCTCCATCCCTTACAAAGAGTGTCATAGGGAAAGAAGTAAGTAACAACAGACGCAAGCCTTTATATTGTCACCAAAATCAGACATTTTTCATGCAAGGCTTCAAAAATATGAACTTACTTGCTGGTTTGGCTAATGCATATCTGATTAACTTCCTCACCTCGGATAAAGAAAAGTACACAGCTGCTTTCCTCAGTTTCTCAGTAGGAAGCATCTGGAACTGTGCAAACTATGTTTAAGACTGTCCAGATTTGGGCATCTTGACAGGTAGTGTTCAGTGTGATTACTGGAACCTTTTTACTGTAAAGAGTACCCTGCTGCTGTTTGAAATAAGGCTGATGAGAATGTTGAGCTAAACCAAAAACACTGAAAGTTGTAAAATGCCTTCACAGAGCTAACAGGAACTGCAGATGATTCTCTGGAATTTTATACTACAAGTGAGCTCTATATGAGACTGCAGAGATTCATTTTTAGTTTAGTTGTCAAACGCCTCTGGGGACAGACAGGAACACTCTATTCTGAGAGTGTAGTGCATGGGATGGTAAGATGTAATGAGGTATAATGACATCAGACAGACACAAATGTACAAGAAGCGCCTTGTAGTTACTGCCAGTTTGTTCTTTATTCTGTATGACTTTTCATTAAACAGTCTATCTAACACCAGGGAGTTACGTTCACACCATTAGGATGAGCAACTGTGGAATTAAAAACATACACTCTTTTGCACCCCATGTCCAATGAAAATTGAATCTGAAATATCATTTACTATGTAGTGGCTCACTGGTGAACTCAAGTGCAACTACACTTTCAAAGATGGGGCACTCTGAAATTCCAGCTATCCGAGAAATTGCTTCGTAGCCTATTGCTGCGCTCAAAATGTATTTGTACCAATTAACAAGTGTGGCATGCCAGCACAGAGCCATGACTGATACCATAAAACACGGCATTAACTCGACAATGAGTTCAGCTAAATGCATGCTTTTCAGATTGATTTGACTTGCAGATCATCATACTGGGAGGAATTGAAGGTGATATAATCCCTTACCTTACACACTCTCAAAATCCCATCAGGAGTAGGCTTTTTCTAAGTGAAACTGAGATCCTCTCATGGGTAATTACATGCAAGAGAAATTATTTGTCTGAGAATATATCTGTTGCTGAAAACATGAAACCGCCACCGCCATAGTAGTCACTTTGTGCCAAGGCAAATCATAAATGATGCTGGGACACCATATGGAGGCTACATGATAGCGTTAAACATGATATGTTGACTGAGCATCATGTTGATGAAGGTTCTCAGTCATTCACATCATGGTAATTTTAAGAGATGTATCATAGGCTACTGGACTTGTTTCAGATTCTTTAAGATGTTTCACCTTGCAGTAGCAGCATGCTATCACAGCTAGCCAGCCAAAAGTCAGCTCACACTAGCTATTGTTTGCAAGTTTACTTAGTTTATCTCACAACTGTTGCCTTCACTGGCTTCAGCATAAATTGAATAAGGTGTAAAATAGGTTGTAGGCTGACATATTAGACTTACATTGAAAATGGGATCAGGTTCATTACTCCTGGTTTCACTTAGGCGGCTCATTTAATCATCCCCTATACACTGATGATTAAAGTCTCAGAAATAAACATCTGTTTTCATTAGGACAGGATTAAAGCCTGCGACAGGTCATTTAACAAGTCGTTACATGTTTTTGAAGACATGTTCATAATCCTCACGTACTCTGAAAATGAGCCTACTGCAATAAAAAATCAATCACTCTAGTGTAGTTTCTCACAAAGCCTGTCTAAATTTCTTCTGCCAGATGGAAAAATGGAAATAATAGCTCCTTACTTTAAGAATTCTCTGAGTCTCAAAGAAAAATAACGAGTCATCTATGCTAGAAACTTCATTGGCATTGTGGCTAGAAGTGATTTCATTTTTAATATTTTACATACACTGAACATCTGATGCATTTAACATCTGACATCTGATCTGCAGACATAAATGTCCAGATTAGAGGGCTGCATTTGTGGGAGCGGGCGGTTAACTTTGCTGCGGGCGGGAACGGGCGGCTAAAACAAACACTGCGGGACCGACAGGATGACAACAAATGAAGTGGAAAAAAAGCTAAAACAAGGTCTCTACAACAGAAAAAATGAGCAAGGCAAGTCTGATATTTGGAAAAGCTTCTCAATTGTTTGTGACATAGATGGAACTGAACTGGACTTTGTTAGTTGAGACAAATGTGCAAAAATACTAGTCTACAATGGACACAAATCCAGCACCTCTGGGTTGAGGCGACGCACATACTCTGTTCTCCCCAGTCAAAGTAAGCTGCTTTTCAAGGATAAATAACTTCTCCCTACACACGTTAAATAAGAAACTACTGAGAAATGTGTGGAAGTGTGAAGAGAGACGCACGGTATTGGGACCGCCGTCGGTCAGCAACATTCTCTTCCTCCACAGCAATATTATGGCCAAGTGATTCATTTGCTAAATTAATTTGTTTCATTCGTTAACTTTGTTTATTTTATGTTATTTATCAGTGTTAGTTGAGATACTCACAGCCTACTCTCGTTGTTTTTTGTTAATCATTTCATAGGCATGGTGATTATGTTATTGAGCATATGGCTGCCTACTTTTGAATGTTTTTATTCTTATTATTTTTTTCAAACAGAATGCCACATCTGGCAAATTTTAAAACTGCTGTTTTTCATGTTGTTCACATTGTTTTTGCAAAGTATTATATGTGCCGTGTGATGGTGCAAAGTTTTGATAAAACAAAGTGATATTTAAATTTACTGTGCACAGTTGTCTGTCTGCTGATTGTGTTCTCATTATTGTTTCAAATTCAGGTCTGTTTTAGAAAAGAGTCCTTAACTTCAATCACTGTGTGATTATATAAATGTAGAGATAGGAGATAGGAGCGCTATTCCTGACCAGTGTGTCAAAAGACACGCAGCAACAAGCGCATTAATTAGCAGTGTACTGTGTGTGGAATTTAAAATGGTTGCTCCTGGTTGGAAGTTAGTTACTCAGGACTATGTAAAGTTAGGGTTAGTTTATTGCACATGATGTGTAAATTATAAATCAATGGACAATACTGAATAATACTTTGTGTTAACTTCTCGACACTCATACATGCTCTGACTCAGGCACTTCTTTGAAAGATAAATGTGCACAATCTGCATATAACCTGCTGTATGCAATGAGTGTGTTGTTTTACAAAATAAATTAATAAATAGATTATTAATAATAATAATAATAATAATAATAATAATAATAATAATAATAATAATAATAATAATAATAATAATAATAATAATAATAATTCTCTGCCATTGTGGCTCTTGTGAAAAAAAAATTGTGAGAATCACTGATTTAGATCATCATCATTGGGAAATGAAGACCTCCTTGCAATTGTAGTGGTACTTATATTTACATGAAACACACAGACAGTCATTGGTCTATTGTGATACAAGTGTTCTAGAAAGGTTAATTTTTTTTTTTTTAATCATCACCATCAGGCAGTGAATTTCCTTAGGATTTTGATGATGGACGATCTCAATGATTTCTGTACCTAAATAAAAAAAAAAAAAGGAAAAGAAAAGATCAACTTGAAAGAATCAGAGACATAATACACAAGTAAGAATATAACTAAGAATTGTTTGTGCTTGTGAAATGTAGTAAGTAGGGAAGAAGGGTTTTCCCTTCAATCTGCTTCAGGACAGGGACACGGTCAAATACAATTACATGTTTTATATCGTCACATTCTGTGTGTGTGTAGCAGACAGCAGCAGCAGGGCTGGGCCAAGGGTGCTACCGTGCCTACATACCAGTAGGACCTCCATTTAAGTCAGTGCCCAGCAGAATGACTTTGAACCCGAGGACCTACTGTATTTATATACCGGCCAATCCTGTCAGCAGGATTTTACTGTCATCATTGGGATTCAAGCACTCTTATGCCCCTTTACCTCTGCAGTTATCAAGCGCAGCCACCTGTTTTTACAGCCACGGTGTAACACAGCAGCAGACAGGGTTGACTTTCAGCACTACTAAAGTAGTGTTAAAATGCTCTATCCTTACATAAGTTACTCACTTGACATAAACTGGAGTAGTTTATAAAAAACAAATGTGATCTATTTGTTTCAACCCAAAGTCAATGATATGTAACTCTAATCATAATCACTCAAAATATTATGAAATATTATAAAATACCAATTGTAAAAACAGTTTCATTAATTTTTCACACAACTACAGCAGATTATGTAATGCACAGAGAAGGAATCCCTCTCCCAGAATTTTGAGAGCACAATGCACGACGTGGAAAATATTTTTTTATAAGCTCTTACATGTACAGTGGGGCAACGCCTTGTGAAGTTTTGTAAGTCATCAGCAGCACCCTAAAGTCTGATCATATATGTACTGGGAGCCAATGCAGTGAGGCTGCGATTGGTGTGATATGATAAGACTCTAGCTTAATTACACCTTTAGTAAGTAGACAATAAATGTAAATGTGTTTTGTAGACATTATTTATGTGAAGTTAATCAACACAGTTAATCTACACTGATGTGTTCAAAATGTTCTTGATATTCCAAATAGAAGTTAATTAACAAGTTAACAGAATATCTCTGTTGTCATTGTAACAGGTACAATGAAATTAAGTGCAGTCCTTATTCAGTGCTAAACATCTGCTGAGGTAGAAGATGTGTAAATAAATACCTAAATAAAAACCACTATATACATAATAGCACTAAAACACATAGAAGACACACCCATATAGCCATACATTCACAGTCAAAAATAAATAAATAAATAAAACTAATTGCACATAGTCTTTTGATGGAGGTAAGTGGTGAGAGTTGTGCTTAGGTAGCACTATTCAGTGCACTTATGGCTGTTGGATAAAAGCTGTTTTGTAGTCTGCTCTGGTTTTCATTAATAGAACACAGATGTTTTTTGTTTTTTTTTGTTTTTTTGCTTCTTCTTCAGTCCTATCCTAAATTGACCTTGTTCTGGTGAGAAGTGGCTTTACTGACACTGGCCTTACAAAATCACATTGGAGACTGAGCTGTCAATAAATACTTTTACATTGTGCCAGTTTGCCTATTAAAGCTGACTCCCATTGCCCCTCTGTCCAAATACATTTCACAGTGAGTAGTTTGGATAACTATACAGCACTTTTCCCTCTACAGAACTTAACTCTGACCTCTGAATCAGCACCACTGAAAACAACTTTCAAACACATTAACATTCTCCCCTGATCTCTTATTGTAAGAAACGTTCACTGGAGGAATTTGTATCTGTTAGTTAATCTCTTGCTCTCTGTCTTTTATCTGCACCAGTGGACTCTGCACTCCTCTACGACTTGTACTCACAAACATAATGTAGCGGAAGCATGTATGTCACTAAAGCTACAGGTTTGAAATGTCAAAACTTGATTTAGGAACCTTATGAGCTGTGAAAAAAATAGCCTCAAAATGTCACAAGTAATCCAGCAGTCTGATGCCCTCTCATGCCTGGTAGCCTTGGGGCGGTGTCACCACCAATCGTTTCTCAGATTAAACACTGGCATGCTGAATTCCAAATTAGCCTACAGATGGGTGTACTCACCACTGCAAGCATAAATCCTAGCATTACATACTATATACTGTAAGACACATTGCTGTTTCTGACAGCGTGTGATCATGTGAAAGCTCAACCATTTTCCCTGCAGTACGCTCATGTGTTTCCATTTTCTGCTGCATTCCATCTTATGTTCGCAACAACGTGAACATCGGTGCACCAGCAGGAGGCTGGTTCTAGAAGGAGGCTGCATGTCACACTGCAGTGACCGTCGTCATTGAATTATCATAGCGACAGCAATAGAAGCAGGCATTCTGAAGTAATGATACAGGGATCCACAGTCCTTCTCCTGATCCTGAAGTGGTATATTGACTGCTCTGACACATATTAATGGAGGGGATTTATACATCTGACACCACAGTAACAACATGTGACAATAACAGAGTGGCATGTCAGATATTTACCACCCAGTTGTAAAGTGTTTATCAGGGAGCTTCTTTCTATTCATCCAGACCTGTATCCTTGGAATTACCTTCATACTTAACTGTAACAACATTCAGTATTGACACAAATAGAAGTGTGTTCTTTAATGTGGACAGGGCAACACTACCTCATACCTAAAAGACTGAATAGGTTAATTGCCAGTGGCTCCCAAAACAACATCACCGTTCCCAAAACAACATGACCATTACAGTGTACCAGCATCAGATGTACTAGACATTCATTGTATGGTTGCAGTTTGGTTAGGTTTAGGGCATTAAAACAACTTAGCTAGGTTCAGGAAAACATTTTCAGTTGTTTGGTGTTGCGTTAAGTTTTCTTTTCCACGATGGTCCAAAATGTGTATCAATGCAAATGCCTCATGCCCGTGCCTCTCTCTGCTCTGCTATTTACTGGATGAAAATTCTGTGTTTGTTTTGCCTCCTTATCTTCCTCCTTATATGGACATTATCATGAAAATCAGTTTTAATAAATTCCTTTCACAGTCTACCTGTATTGAAGTTGTCCTGGTGAAGTAACACATCCATAGCAAAAACTTTCATATGTCAGTGTCCAGTGTCTCCCCATGACATGAATAACACTGTTCCCAAAACAACAGAACCGCCGCAGTGCTCCAGAGACAGGCATACTGGGCCTTTGTCATACAGTTGCATTTTGGTTAGGGTTAGGCAAGAAAAAAACACTTGGTTAGATTTAGGAAAACTTGGGTGGGTTAAAATACAGTAACTGCGTTACTTCTGTTACTTCAGTTATGAACGTAATGTATGCTACATTCATAACTTCAGTTACATGACATATATGAAGCAACTAAAAAATTCACAGTTTACTTTTAGTTTGACACTGGACATGAGTGGTCCTGTGCTTGTTTTATCACCTACCCGTCATCAACCTCCTCCCTAAGCAGACTTACTTGCCCCTTATACAACCTCACTATACTCCTTTCTTGCACAGTGTGCCACTGTGTCATTTTTAGCATGTTCTATTTATCTTAGATGCATCTAGGTGGGCACTTTGCTGCATTTTTTTTAAGGTCCCATATTATACAGTATTTCATCAATTTCACACAGCTATCAGAGGTCTAACAACACTGTATTTGAATTATTTTGCCTCAAACCCATCCATGGTCCTGAATTTCAGCCATCTAAAAGTGGCTCAGGTGAACTCTACTGAGAGCAGGCTGTTTCTGTGCCTGCACCTTTAAATGCGAATGAGCTCCATCTGTCAATGCCTGCCTTGCCTGCTACACACCCCTCTCAGGGAGAGGATGCCACTTTCGCTAGCAGTAGCTAGGGATGTAACGGTTACCAGTGTCATGGTAAACCATGGTAAAAGTCCCAATGGTGAAGGTTACCTTTTAATGGTTACTAAGCACGCGCAAGATAAAACGTGCTCTTGTTATGTAGTGAAGAATACATGGTGGAGGGAGGACATGACAGAAGCGGTCCTTACAGCATTTTTCTGCCTTCAAAGAGAACCAAATCTAAATTCTGGGCGTATTTTGGTTATTATAAGAATGCTCAAGGACAGCTGGTTGAGGATGGCAGCCCTATCTGCAGGAGCTGCAAGAGGAAAATTGTTGTGAAGGGTGGCAACACATCCAATTTACGCGAGATCACTCTTGAACTGTTCAGCGAATGCAAGGTAAGCTAACCTTAAGCTGGGGTGCCTGATGTATGTGTATGTAGAGTTTTCTCTAATTGGCTTTCACTAATGTAAGCTGACCAGATAGTGGTATAACTGAGCGAAGTTGACCTGTGATTTGGCACATTATCTGAACCGCTTATTAATTGTAGATTTCGCTTATTAAAGTTGACCTAATAATTCCCCAAATATTGATGCAGAGCTGCAGTGAGGAGACAAACACATATTGGGTGGACTGAGTTATTGAATGCAAACTGACAGAGCTGACTGACTTTCATCTCAGCTCCATTCACCAGAACAGCATCTACCTGTGGCTCAGCAGCCATTTGACAAATCAGATTGACCGTGTCCATTGACAATAGACAAGCAGGCAGACAGAGAGACAGACAGCCAATACATATAAGTAATATCAGAAATATACAATACTTGTGGATTGTTTGTGGAATAGACTATATATAAATAATAATGTAAAACAGTGAATATAACAAGTGTCTAGGTAGAGATAAGAGCCAAAATAGAGTATTCATAATTTATTTAACAATATTCCTTTTTGTTTTGATAAAAAAAAAAGATGATCAAACATGTTTCCAACAAAAGTAATATGATCTAAACTGTGAGTTTTGTGATCTGTTGGGTGCACCCTTAGTATTAAGTAACAATAACAGTAATAATTAATGATGACATTTTCTATTAATTTTTTTCAAAGGCCAATTGAGTGCCAATTGAGTGCTACTGCCACTATATCTCATTCTACCTCTGTAAGACATTAAAGGACATGTTTCAAAAACAGGCTGCCTCATCACAAAAAGTTAATGGCCTATTTTGCACAGTTTTGATACATTCTTTTCTACTTTCTTTTTCTTTTAAACTGATTTTGCATTGTTTTGTTAAGGTTTTGGATTTTGACTATTTTAATATATGATAAATTTATTTAATTACAAATATTGGTGAAATTATTTCAGTTTATCATTGTATCAGTGTTTTTACAACATTTTGAAGACATGTTAAAAGTACAGCGGTATACCGACAGCCAGGATAATTTTGGTCACTCTTACCGCAGTGAAATTTTCATACCGTTACATCCTTACATTGCAAAACACGGCTATCTTGCGCAGGACACATCGAACTCGGGGATGAACGCCCCTGTTTCGGACATCTCCGGGGAGAGGGGGAGCGTTTTCGCGCAGAGGAGGCCAGCCTATGAACATCTCTACTTTCATTATGTAATGACAGGAGCTGAATCTGAAAAGCCTGTAGGAGCCCCGTTTTACCAATGGGTGGGCTGCAGAGACGATGCAGGACTTGTTTTCTAACCCTAACCCTAACCCTTAGTTCAAGACTGTGTTTCAACAATTGTAAGCATGAAACCATTTCGGTTACATCTCGAGCCAAAACACCCTCCTAACCCTAGCCAAGTGCTTTTTCGTGCCCTGAGGCAGGTTTAGAAAATCTAACCATAACCTAAGTTTTTTTCACAACATGAAATGAGAACTCAAATGAAAACTCTTTTATAACTAGTTTAGATCGTAGGATTAGACTGTAAAATTGTCATGTCATGTCATTGTCCGTAAACGCTTATCCCTTCACGGGGTCACGGGGTGTTGCTGCTGGAGCCAATCCCAGCCTTGTCTCAGGGCGAGGGCAGGGTACTCCCTGGACAAGTCGCCAGCTCATCGCAGGGCCCTCACTGATGAGCAATGTGGGGTTCAGTATCTTGCTCAAAGACACTTCAACATGCAGCTCAGCCTTGCCCTGAGCCGGGATTTGAACTAGCGACCTTTCAATCACTAGTGGACCTGCTCTACCCACTGAGCCACAGCCGCCCTCTGTAAAATTTTGTGGGGGAAAAAAAAAAAAAAAAAAGTGTAAGTGTAGGGAGTGTAATCAATAGTGTGGCTGTCTGATGTCTGAAGTGAAAATATGAAGCACGCCATTATTAATTCCCCACAATCCATCAAAATATGACATCACACAGGCTGGATGCTGTGGGGACACAACAGAGAGAATCATGACAAGTGTTGTGTCAATTCAGTGAAAAGGTAAAAGTTTGTGAATTGACGGTTTTCACTGTGTGTTCATGTGCTGTGGACAGTTTATAGTCAAATGAAAGAAGGCCTGAAGCTTGTTTTATTAATGAGAGCTGATGAAATATAACTTCATAATTAATCATTGTAGAGAAAATGAGAGGAGGCTTCTTAGGGAAATTAAACAGCTTAAAGAAAAGACAGACTTAACTTTCAAATGACATTGCTGACTCTCATCTGCCATTTCTTAAATTCACTGTTCACTTTTTCAGTGATCAAATGCTGTGTTGGCAACTTTACCTGAAGTAGATTTCTTTTTTTTCTTTTTTTACTTCATGAGGTTTTACATTACAAATATCATAGCAAGAGGGCTCACAGAAGGGAGGGAATCAGGGCAAGACAATGGGCTAATGTGGAACAGAAAGCATTCTATGACAGATCTGTCTCACCTTAATATCAATGTGTGATGTTATCTGATGTTTGTATGGCTATTACAGAGAAACCTTACGCCTTTTTGGTTCCTTTATGGTTCGGTGAGATCAGTCAGATCGACACACAATCTTGCTTTATCAGTATTGTAATTTGTCTCTGAAGACAACTTAATAGTCTCTTTACAAGGACACATCAAAAAAGCAAAGAAAATGGCCTATTAAATTGTTTTCTCTTTTATTTTCTATCTCTGATACACAGTCAGCCAGAGGCATCATATACCTTTATCTGAGATAAAAACTCAAAGGACGAATGATGAAAAAGATGCTAATCTCTCAACTTTAAAGATACACAGCTGAGCAGCAGGTATTTTTTTTCTGTTTGGTAACACATCTTCAACTAATTCTGACATACCCCCACTATGAAATATATTTTCTCTGATTTGGAGGGTCTGGCTTGACGTGCCAATTTGAAGGTAATCAGCTTCAACAGTCCTTTGTCAGTGTCTACCAGCTGGCTGCCGGATCAAACAGAGCTCAACAGCATTTTCAGCACGCCGCTGAAAGCCTGACAAATGGAATAACCAAAGGGTGTTTTAGAAAATAACACTCATTCTTCTCACACTACGAACTCAACTCAAGACCGTGCCAAAAACATTTAAGTAAAAATGCCCAAAAGCAGTTCCATGGTTTGACTGGTACTGTATCTATTGTCTTAGAAAGCCTGAAATTCTGAGAAAAGTATCCCATGGTGAAACATCTAAAAACATGAGGGAAGGAAGGGAGGCTCTTGTGTTTGTAGTTTTTGCTATCATTATAATGGTTACACTGGGATTTAACTCACTGACTTTATTATTGAGGTCTTGAGATTCTGTAACTCTACCAGACATGACCAACAGATTCAACCCTGAGAACCATCAGTTTGAAACAAGTCAAAAAGAGAAGGAAGTGCAAATGTTGAAGTTATCATATGGTCTTGTTGATTAGTTGCTGCACAGCAGCTTCCTGGTTCAACTGTATTCTTCTCATTAACACATCTTGGCAGAGAATGAGACCTGAACTTGTAAAGCATGTACCTGCATTTTAATGATATAATATAGACTAACTCTGCATTAAAATGTAATGACTAGACCTTTGCTGTATATTTTTGTTGAGTTGTGTACTTAAATTATCTCTAATGTTTCCAACAATGTTGAAACCCAGAAAAATCTACCTGCTAAGTTAACAGTTAACATAGATCAGGGATGCACACACTTTTTCAGCTTGTGGTTAAGGTCAAAATGATCTACCTAGATAAAAAAAATATCTATTTATTTATACATATACTGAATATACTTATATATAACACAATGCATAACTGATATTGATAGAATACTGTAACCCTTGATATTGAGAGGTGCTGGGTTTTCTAAATGTTTCTGAATGACTGAAAAATGAACTCTGTCACGCTCAGACAAGGAGAGAGGACTCAGATGCAGAAGGATGATGTATATACAGGTTTTATTTTACTGACTTGGATCTCTTGTGACTGAATGACAAATCAATGGCTATGAACACTTCTAAGAGGACAGACAAGACGGACAAGACGAATAACACATAGAACGAAAAGCGCTCCCGAAGGAGGATCCTACACTGTTCTTAAATATCTAGTTATGAAATTAAATAAGAAAACAAAAACTACTCCGAAGAGGTCAGCTCACAGGCTATAAAAATTATCTATTCTGAAATATCAAAAGGTACAACAAAAGGCGCTCCAACCGGAGGAAAACAACAGGCTATGAGAAGGTCTAAACTGAAAATCAAAACTCTAACCAAAAACGTTAGGAACAAAGGAATCAAACAACCAAAGAGAGCAAATGCAGAAAATAAAACTTGATAATACTTAGCTCGAGGGATACTTGGCAAGACTATGATAAGGGCTTCCATACACAACAAACGACGAGATACTTCTGCAACGCAGACAGGGGAAGACAAAGACTTTATACACATGAGGAAGGGGAACACAGGTGGAAACAATCAGGGATCAGGGATGACGTCAGACCGGGGACACAAGGGGAAGGGCAAGTGACCTGAAACGAGAGGAGAGTTACTTTTCAAAATAAAACATGAAAATCACAGGACAAAAAACCCAAGACAGGACATCCCTCACCGCGTTGTGACAAACTCTCCCTGCGTGCGTTCTTTCATGTGCAGAAATGTTAATAGCTCCTCTTTTTCAGTCATATCTGTAAACACCATCTGAATAAAAATGCACAACTGGGCTGTATCAATGGTCTGTACACTTGTCTAATTGCAGTGAGAAACACTTGCTGTCTGTAATGTCTCTCCGAAGCTGCTGTGTCAAAATCCTATGCCATTACTTCACAGCGCTGTGTAACTGTACTTCTTGATAGCTGAAGAGCTTTTGATTGATGATTATATTTCTGGTTTGTTTTTAAAATCCCAAAACAAGGGCCTCTTCTATCATCTTTCTATCTTGGAAAGACTTCTTACACTTAATGATAGAGTGACTCACCTGTAATGATGCTTCAGTGGTGGCCTTTGCTTGTGAATTCCGCTGTGTGAAAAACGACTGTTGTCCGATTAACTGATTTTAGTTCCCTCACCTTTCTTTTTCTCAACTCTCTTTTTGGAGGGAAGTCAGCATTGCACTTTTTATGAACAGTTTGAAAGTGCCTCTTAACATTCCCCTTCTTCAGAATACCGATGGTAGTTTGACAAACCAGACAAATGCCCCTCAAAAAAGACATAGTGAAAAAATAGTCCTCCCATTCTGCATAGAAGTGGTATGTTATGGGTTTTTTTTACTTGGTTCAGCTTCCCCAGTCATTTTTTTTTTTTTTGTTATATCCCTTATTTTGTTGATATCAATTGAAGCTGCTAACCAGGTCACTTAGCTCACTTGAGCTTTGCAGTAGCTAGCATGTTTGCACATGCATGGTGACCTGTGACATGTGACCAGTACAAGAAGAGATCTCAGACTGGCCGCCCTGTATGTCAATCAGATGGCATAGATTTGATCTAGATTTTTTTCACATAAAATTGGAATGACATGCAATCTACCCGCACTACCTTTGCTATCTACCAGTCAATTGCAAACAATGTATTTGGCACCCCTGCCACAGATAGTTTTTTCAAATCAGAAATGGTGGTTGTGTAATGATATGATAGGGTCAAACAGTCAGATTGGTGTGCCATAAGCCATAAGATAGCAAGCAACAGCATGCACAAAGACAGCCTCTGTGCATCCTGTTGTGGCACAAACTGATATCAAAGTGTATGGTTCTGTGTGTTTGAATTCAGGTCAACCTCTGACTTAACTCTCCTCTCTGTAATGATATGATTGTGAAGTAAAGTACATTTCCCTTCCAGCTCCAGTCAGCAGTCAGCATTATAGAACATAAACACCAGATGATGGAGGTCACCTTTGTGGATCACTGCTGCAAGTAATTTAAATATCCAACCCATACTCGGGTGCAAACTCATACTTTTAGCTTTATTTCATTCATTCCTGACTGTATGCTCACTAGTCTGTTAACTTGGGTACTGCATTTGATAAGCAAGGGCAAGCAATTGGCAGTCAGTGATAGTTCTTAATAGATTGCATTTATAAAGACTGAAACCTGAACCAAACTCAAGCCCATAAATGTACACAGTAAGATTACCTGATCAACCAAAAATCATAATACTAGTGAAACCCTCAGTGTCAGGTGTGTTAGCTTTTAGTTTTCCTTCCCAATGAATGGCCTCATGCCAAATATTATGAGACTGTGTAGACCAAGGCCATTATTTCCAATTGAGAGAGCAGTTTTCCTACTTAAGCCTTACTCTAACTAAATTACAATGACTTCTCCAACTTAGGTCCAACTGATTATAGTATTTAAAGATGGAGGAAGTCATTATGGTGCCATAACTCCCGGAGTTATGTAATTCTAGCTCACAGAGACAGATTGCCCACATGTATGATTTTTCCAGTGATTAAAATAGATCTTGGTGTTGGACTTTAATGACAAAAAACAATTAAGCTAGACAGTTTTGCAGGTTTGATTTAGAATCAGCACGCCATCCTCCTATATTTAGACCAGAGAAAACCTGTACATCCATGACCAAACCACAAAAGCATTAACTGCCAATAAATACTGAACCTCTCTGTTTCTGGTGGCAATGACACATTTCCAGCAAACGCCACCAACTAGCTGTTAATGTTAATGCAAGAACTTTGTCAGATCATCTTCAACCCAGAACAAAGGTAGATCAAGGTAACAATAAGCTAGCATGACACTTTAAAAGATGGCATTGCTAGTATTATGCTACTTTTCTCTCATATGTTTGATACCATTGGCATGTTAGTATTGTTTCTTTGAAAAATGGCACTTGCAAGCAGTGTGAGAGATGATAATGCCCACCTCTGCTTCTTTGTCCACCACATTAAGATGTTGGCTTTTTGTAAAGCAATATCAATTATATCTGATAAATTAAAGTAATTAAATAGTAGTTAAATGTGGGAGCTAAATTACCCTTGCAGCTCATGAAAAAGAAAGGAGAAAAAGATAAGGCAATAATCTCTCACTCTCTCTCTCTCTCTGAAATTGCCATAAAGATGCACTTGAAATTCGTGCCTGAGAGCTCAGAAGACACAAAGATCATAGGTCTATGAAAGGACTCTAATGATGTGTATGAAGACCTTAGAGTTTATGAAGTACAACATGCAAGAATGGTTTGTCTTAGAAACAGATTAATTGAATTTTTACAATTCTTGGTTGTGATCTGTTTTTCAATCAATAATTTATACCTGTCTCTCTTCAGTTCTAGGTCGATTGAAGCTGCGTGGATGGCAAGGTATTGTTCCATGAAGCAAGGCTGCTCCATCTTGTTCGAACATCCAACATGAGGGCATGTCCCAAATGGCCTTTCCTGGCAGAATATGAAAAAGATGATATGACGTATAAACACTGAAATAGAAAAACTAAAAATTAGATTAGACTAGATTAGATTAAACTTTATTGTCATTGTGCACAGTACAAGTACAGAGACAACAAAATGCAGTTAGCACCTAACCAGAATTGCACAAAGAAGTAGTAAAGTGCAAACATGTTCAGAATAAATAGTGCAGCTGATTATACACAGATAGACAGTATTTGCAGTATATGAATAGAGTTTAAGTAGGTCTAGGTATAGTATGTACAGTATAAAAAAATGTTGGCAGTACTAAATGGAAAATGTGGACAAACATCCAATACTTCTTTTAAATGACCTTAACGAGGAGTCTCTGATCTCCTTGAGAACAGGTTTGGCAGGGCTAGCTAGTTAGGCACAGATAACAACAAATAAAATGTCAAAAGCCATACAGTAGAGGTAAGTTTTGAGAGATAATTTAGAAGGAGGCAGCGCATTTTCCAAAATAAGTTTCTTAAGTAAATTATTCAAAAGGGTTGGAGCCCTTTCTGCAAAAGCCCAATCACCCTTGGTCTCCATGACCTGAGAATATCTAACATAGCCTTCAGAGGATCTCAGGCTACAAACTGGTAAATGATAATGTAAAAGCTCACTTGAGTAACATAGAGCCATACCATGCAGGATCTTAAATGTCAAAGGTAAAAATGTTAGAATCAATTCCAAAACAGACAGGCAGCTAGTGAAGGGAAGCTAAAATAGAGGAGATATGATCATTCTGGACTCCCTGAAGCCATGCAACCATGCTTTGTCCATGGCATGTAAACACTGGATTACAATAATGTTATTAATTGGGTGGGTACCACATGCTGAAGTAGATAGCCAAGAGCAGGCAACAAATGGGTGTGGGAGTGCTGTGGACCTACAATATGGATTCGGTTTTGGATGAGTTAAGCAGCAAATACAGAGAAGATAAAATTGGTACCAAAATGGAACCCTGTGGCACACCAAATGTAGATACTGCTTAAGAAGAGCGGAAACCATCAGCGGACAAAATACTGCTTTCAATTTGCCATTGCTCAGACTCACAGTGCCCTGAACACACTCTGCTGGAGTGACACTCTCTCCCACCCAGATACACTCTCAGGTACCAAAAAGTACTGTTTGCTACCCCAACCCTAACTAAAGCAGGGCAGTTGTCAATATCATTTGGATAGAAACTGTCGTCATCATTTTGAATGGACACCTTCGGGTGATAGGCCATGCATTATGCTGTCTTAATCAAATTGCAACCGATCCTGTGGTCTGGAAACAGCCATGAGAGCGAAGAAAAAGGACAAGTGAATTCTGAGACTGATAGTCAGGCAACAACTCCAGCACCTACTTACACTAAACTGAAATATTTACTTCATTAACATTTTAATAGTCACATACTCTTCCACTATCCTGGTGGAAGAGTATTTTTCATTTGCATGAAAACACTCCTCCTCTCCCCAGAGATTTCTGAGAGCGGGGGGTTCATCCCCTAGGTGAAGCTCGGTGTCCCGCACTAAGATAGCAGTGTTTCACAATGTAGTTGCTCAGAGCTAGACATGCAAATTGCTCTGTTGTTGGTTGTAAAAATCAATACAAGTGCCTATATTCTGTCCCAGCTACAGAAGAACAGAAGAGACAGTGGTTGCGTTTCATTTTTAATGACAATGTGCCGGCTATGGTTTGTGTAAGTTTGTCAGACTGCTTCAGTGACGAGGGTCAGTACGAAGCTGGCTTTGCCTCGACACTGACCCTCGTAAAAGGATCAGTCCCAACCATACGCGACCCAGCAACTGCACCCGAGCCACAGGTAAGTGTTGCCATGTTTTGATAGTATTTACAGTTGCCTATGAGTATGGTGAAGTCAGCTTGAAATTGGCTAAATAATGGCCCCTACGGTCCGCTAAGCAATGGCGTATGAGGTGAGTTTAATGTTAATTAGAGAGAAAGGGGCATGTAGCAGGCAAGTAGGCATTGACAGACGGAGCTCATTAGCATTTAAAGGTGCAGGCACAATAGCTCACTTGAGTGACTTTTAGACAGCTGAAATTCAGGACCACGGATGGGTTTGGGGCAATACATTTCAAATACAGTGTTGTTGGACCTCTGACTGCTGTGTGAAATTGATGAAAAACAGTATAATATGGGACCTTTAAGAATATAACCCTATCATGGCTTGGAGAGCATACACAATATTTTTTTTTCTTTCTTTTTTTTTTTTTAATGCTCTTTTAGAACCTAAAAAAAATTACTCACCAGAAAGACATCATGTGCAGTATGCTATAAGAGCCTCAAAATATATAACTATATCAATATATGAAATTATATAAAGAAGATGGCCTTCCTAACACTGCCTAATACAACCATTAGTTGCCTGAAAATAAATAAATGAATAAAATAAGATTGGCCTCTCTCAAGCCATTTGATGATAATGACAGAATTCTAAGGAAAAACATGATTAAATTGCATATGAACTGCATTTAATGAGCCACGCATACTCAAACAAACTCACTTGTGTCATTCGTTTAGACAATCAATGGTTTTACAGTCAACTAGTCCAGCTGATCTCATGTTTATAATTAAAGCAGCAGTTATGCCAAATCATCTGTTCCTCCTTGTAGTCATCACACAACTGCCCTGACTTAAGAGCCTCTCTGTGGATGCATCAGATGATGTGGCTGTGGTGAATTCCATTTGCATCAGGAGAGGTCAGTAGATTGTTCCACACGCGTGCATGAGATGGTATACTTTATGATTCTTTTTTCCTATCTGTCCATTATGCAGATATTAGAAATGTGCAGCAAGTGCCTCAGTAGCTGTTTTTTTAGTGTTAAGCAGCTCTGCTTCCTTGCGCCCCCAAGTATCTTGGCAGCAATCATTTCCGACGGTACGTCCTCCTCCAAAATGATGGGTGTGGCATCCAAGCAGGGGCTGCAAAGGAGTTACTTTACATGCATGCACTCATAAGGAACAATTACACTCCTGCAAATTCTGCATTTGTGTTGCTTAGGTTCCTGTCTAGTTTGAAGCACATTATGGGAATTGGATTGCCAGTTTAGTTATTTTTGCTTTGTTAGAGTGTGTGTACCAGGCAGTGAGATGCAGTGAAGGTCATGCATGGTGTGGTGAAGATAAAGATCAAATTTAGTAGATGTTGGGATCCCTGAGTGCGGAGACAAACCATGGAGGGCCAACAGGAATGTTGATTCAAGCATGCGGGAGATTATGAGGGAGGATGATAGAACGTAGGGTGTTGACAAAAGATCAGTTGATTTAATCAGGCGAATAAGGTTAAACTCAGTTGGACACACGGCAAGCAACTGGGGTTGTCAGAGGGGGCAGCATCTGCGAAGAGCTGAATGTTGTCTGTGTTAGACAGGTGAAAAATTGACCAACTTGAATAATTTTGTGCATGGCAAAATTCAAGAGGCGTAGAAGAGAGTGGGGGCCAAGGAGCTGGTTTTTAAAGTGTACATTAATGACAGACAAGATATGGGACTTCATGGTTGTTGATTATAATCCAACACAAGGTTTTAGACAACAGAGTGAAACATTTTGGGGCTTGTCATGCAGCCACAGGGCACCTTTCCAATGAACTCCAAAATAGCACCAGTAATCAGTAGAATCATTAGGACTTCAACTGTTCTTGCCATGTCAAATTTTGAGAGTAAGGCTCATTTCCCAGATGGTTTGATATATGTGTTGTGTCACTGAATAAGACAACTTTGTATGAATTTAACTTCACTTTATTTCCAAGTAATAAACAGCTTGCCGCCAAAAGGTAGTTGCATGTCTCAGGCACGTTCTTGTTCTACGCTGGAATACTTTGCCTTCTTTGGGTGTTTACTCAAGTTACTACAACTCCCGTACTTATACTACCACTTAGTGTTCAGGCTGAAACATTGACTCACATACCCCCCTTAGTAAGCAAACATGTGCCGAACTATACAGTGTAATTCAACTCTTCAAATAAAGAAAAAAATTCTGTTTCCTGTATACTAATACAGTATGTGCTTAGAATAAACAACATAAAAACAAAAATAAAATACCCTTTTGTTTTTCAGAAAACTCAATTAACTTATATTTTCATCTTAGTGACTTCTCAGTAGTTATTTACTCTTAGGAGGATTTTATGCAAAAATGAACACTGTTTTAATGAATTAAGCGCCTGCAAAATAGAAATAAGAAGTAAAATTTCCTTCCTGCATTTGTACTCATTTAGAACAGAATACGCTAAACATTTTAACTTCTTTTTCTTTTTACATTTTTTTTCTCAAGACATTATTTAACAACAAAGTCTTTAGTCCACTTGGACATGGTGTAACTTCAAAGTCCAGAGGTAACAGTTCATTGTCACTCTCCTTCCCCTGAAGAGAGGCAGGTGTAAGGTGAGATGCATTCCAGCGCTGTCCATCTGACAGTAGGTAGGTGTACTGTCCTCTTTTTTCCATCACTTTGAGTGGTCTGGAAAACTTGTACTGTGCCTTAGGGAGAATACCAGACTTCTTCACCCACAGATATGACCCACATGCGAAGGATACAGCAGTGGCACCCTGTTTCTGATCAGTGCATGCTTTACTCTTTTTCTGTTTTTCTCCTACTCTGATTGGAACCTGTTGTGATGACAGTGGTGCACTGTATGGAAGTGGATGTCCAGCCACATGAAGTTTAGTGCACCTAGGTCAACTATGCAACAGTTCAGCTGGTGACAGCTGAGTCGTTGAGTGAGGTGTCGCATGATATATGTGTAGGAAATCCTGTGTGAACTCCTTCCATGGCTTTCCTTCCAGCAAAGTGGTTTGCAGACTGTCCTTCAGGCTGTGGTTGAAGCGTTCAACTTCTCCTCTCACTCTCAGATGATAGACAGATGATTTTCTGTGCACAATGTCTCTGTCCTGGAGAAATGTTTCAAACTCATGTGACACAAATTGAGAGCCGTTGTCTGAAACTAGCTCTGTAGAATCACCTTCTCTGCAGAAGACTGCAGATAAAAACTGTATGACAGTTCCTGAGGTGACATGTGGAACAAAGGCTAGCTCGGGCCATTTACTGTGGCAATCAATCAGTGTGATTGCAAAGTGGCAGTCTATGGGTGCTCTATTAAAGGGCCCCACCAGATCAATTGCAACTTTTTCCCAAGTCTGTTCTGAATAGGGCACAGGCTGTAGTGGAGTAGTGTGGGTGACTGCAGACTTGTCATGCGACTGGCATGTGATGCATGCATTAATGGCTGCCTCAACCTGGGCATCCAT
This sequence comes from Sparidentex hasta, assembly GCA_030272975.1. Taxonomy (NCBI): domain Eukaryota; kingdom Metazoa; phylum Chordata; class Actinopteri; order Spariformes; family Sparidae; genus Sparidentex; species Sparidentex hasta. The sequence goes on along the minus strand of JARJLU010012627.1, from coordinate 10,318 downwards.
GCCCGGCCACCAATATGCTTCTCTGAGTCTCTGTTTTGTTCTCACTGATCCCTGGTGTGTATCATTAGCCAGGGAGATCAGCTTTGGCTGGAGACTGTGTGGCACCAGGAGTCTGTGTGTGCCACGAACCACGCAGTCATCTTGTAGCGAGAGTTTGTGTCGAAGTTTCAAGAATGGCTGTAGTTTTGGAGTCAAGTTCTTTGTTGACTTGGGCCATCTGGAAGTGAGCATTTCACGCAGTTTAGTCTACACAGGACAGGAGGTGCATGCAGCTTCAAACTCAGTTTCAGTAACAGCTGTGAGTGCAGACGTTAGTGCTACTTCTGCGTCGTCTTCCAAATCGGGCTCTGAATTTGGCAGACGGAGTCTAGATAGTCCAAGAAAAGACAGTTCTGACTGTCTGAAGTTGCATTTTGAGAGGTTTAGCTTGAGCCTGGCGTCGTCAATGCGCCGAAACACAGCTGTCAGCCTAACACTGTGTTCCTCTGCTCTTGCACCTCAAATGATGATATCATCATGGTAACATTGGACCCCCTTTAAACCTTTGAGTATGGATGACATCATCCGCTGGTGCAGCAAATGCCATTTAACAGACTCAAACAGAGAACTGTTGCCATCACCTGTTCTCCAGCTGTATGACCCTAACAAACCTCAGAGAATATCTGCGGACACCTCATCCTATGGGTTGGGGGCAGTGATATTACAAAAGACTGGAGAGACAGGGGCACCTGTTGCATATGCCTCATGATCACAGACAGTGACAGAGCAGTGCTATGCCCAGCTAGAAAAATAAGCTCTAGCTCTGACCTGGGCCTGCAAAAGGTTAAGTGACTTTATTCTTGGTCTCCATTTCGAAACAGACCATAAACCTCTGGTGAGCTTGCTAGGTGAGCGTGCTATCCTTTGATACAGAGGTTCAGGACTCAGGATGCGCCTGATGAGATAGTCATACACCATCTCTCACACACCGGGTAAGAGCCTCACGACAGCCGACACGTTGTCACGTTCACCCCTCAAAAATAGTGACATACAGGCTGACATGAGCCTGACGGAGGATAACAACATCTACATCGACAGTGTCGTTGAGAGCTTTCCAGCCAGCGACAGCTACATGGCTGAGCTGCGTGAGCAGCTGTGTGCAGACAGTGTTTACGCTAAAGTAATGAAGTACTGTCTGGAGGACTGGCCTGACAAGAGCCAATTGCCAGCACCAATCAGACACTACTGAAACGAAAGAGCAGTTGTACACAATGGACTTCTCCTGTATGGCACATAGTTAGTCATTCCAGCTAACATGAGGAATGATGTACTTGAGAAAATCCATGAGGGCCACCAGGGGGTGGTGAAGTGCAGGGACTGTACTGGCCAGACAGCATGGTGGCCTGAACTGAGTAGTCACGGTATCCCAGAGACTTTTATGAGTGATAATGATCCGCAGTTTTCAGGAGCTGCAATGAAAGCATTTGCATCAGACTATGGGTTTGATCATGTAACCAGCAGCCCCAAATTTCCCCAGAGTAACAGAGAAGCAGAGCGTGCCATCCAGACTATCAAAAACCTACTCAAGAAAGCCCAGGATCCTTAACGTGCTTTACTGGCCTACAGGGCCACGTTTGTGCAACGGCTACAGCCCAGCTGCTCATGGGACATCACCTTCACACCCCACCTTTCTGGAGACTCTGTGTCAGCTCTCCCGGATCTTCAAGTGCTCCAGCGCAAGGAGAGGGAGCAACGAGAAAAGGGGGCTAGACATTTCAGTCTTAGACGCAGAGCAATAGCTCTCTCAGAACTCTTAACTGGAGATTCTGTGTGGATCTCAGATGCAAAAACAGAAGGGACTGTGATATCTAAACACCATTCCCCAAGGTCCTACTTGGTTAGATACTGTTTTGTTGATTATACAAAAAATGTTTATGGATGTGTATTGAAGCCTGAGCTAAGGTTAAATTAAAATGCAGCTACAGGTAATTTCTGACCTAAAGTAAGAGAGGATGTGGTGTAATTGTATTCTGTTTACATGTGATGACGTCACATACAGGTGAATGCCGGGTAGTTCGAGGTTAACTGGGAAATGGACATGCCACTTGTAAAGTGCTGTTAGAGTACATGAAGTAAACATACAAGAAACAACTACGGTGTCAGTATTACAACAAGAACCCTCACAGACAACATAACAGTCACAATTTAGCAAAGTGACCATGCAGGTCAAGCCATATACTGAGTTTTGACCCTGTCTCATTTTATGTCCTGACCACAAGAGTGCCACAGCAGAAAAGAAATATAACTGTAACAACTTTATAATTCCTTGAAGCTAGTTGCATATCCAGTAAAGTTATGAGTGAAGTCATTTCTTCCACCACTCAACATGTCTAGTAACCACAAGCTGACGGAGTGCACAGACAGGACGTGTGTACAATTTATAGCAATTCTAGCTTGGGATGAGTTACTATTTCAGCATGAGTGGCCAGCCTGGCAGATTGACGTGGATTTTTCTTGCCATCTCTGCACCACTGAGACCAACTTGACAGAGGAAATCTATGTTTTAGACAGCTGGTTGTATGTGAGACTTAAGTGTCAGTATCGCAGTGACATCAATTTTACTTAAAAAGTAAATTATATAATTATCACAAATCAAGTCTCATGTGGTCAAACTTTCTCAGTTATCACATTTTACTCGAGCCATATATTCACAGTGATGAATGTAAATTGTAATGCTACAGTCTCATTTCAACTTTTTTTTTTTCTTGAATTAAACTTTTAAATGTCTTGGTTGCTCAGTCTGTCCAACAACTTAGCCTTGATAAACACATTTTATCAAGATTGGGCCAACAGCCGCAAATATTCAGATTCCATAACCCATCCACTTTACTGTAAAACTTGTTACCATGTTACCAAGAACATCACCCCTATGCCCTCAATGACAACCTTTATATGACTACATTGTAATACTTTGTTGTAATGTTAACGTTGTCTGTGCTTTTGTAGTAGCTCATTTTAATCCCCTGAGGCTCTTAATGCTTTTAAAATGGAAATGGTAGCTTGTATGTAGGTTGTAGCAGCTGGATACCATTACCATTATTAAGAGTAAAGATGCATGTGGTGATACTATACATGCAGGGACTCAGCAACCTGCCTGTAATCTGGTGGGTAAACAGCGTTTGGCTGCAGCTCAGTCCCTGCACAGCATTTTGATCACACTGCTGTGACAGGGAACACCTGTGGACGACTGCTGAAGATAAGACTTGTCAAGCACGCTGAGAAGCAGCACAGTCCCTGCATACCAATGGCCTGGAGGACAAACAGTGTCTCAAGGTAATTCTATTCTGAAGGCCTTTTCTCTAACATGGGTGCAGGAATTTTAATTAGCTCTGTTAATGTGGATGATTAAATCAACCTGGCACCAGAAATCTCAGAGCAAAGAAAAGAGCTGGAATAATCATGCACCAAGATATTCTCTGCTGCTTGTCTAGTTTTTGTGTAGCATGGAGTGCATACAGTATGTCATATTCTGATTCAAAATGATATGCAGCCTTTATTTGTTTCAAATCAGATAGCAGGTAGCAAATGGAATGAAATTTGACAGTATTGCACCTGTAATTACCAGATAAGAATGTCTTTGTTTTGCCCAGATCCACCTCTATCACAATCTGTCTCTGTCAGAACTGTTATTTAACAGTTACATAAGGTCACCATGTCTTTCTGGCCTTTAACAATCAAGCTTTTGATGCCCATTTGAAAGGCATCAAGAGCAGGCCTTTGCAGGCTGTTAAAGTACAGTGCTACATTCTGTGTCGCACATTTCTGATAAGGTGAATTTGATGAAAATTCATTATAATGCATTCAAGGACCTTAACTATGGAATTATTATTTATTATTTAATTATTATGAAATTATACTCGAAGGAAATAGAATAATGTTAAATGCATTCAACTATTATATGTCATTGTAATGTTCAAGATTAAAAAATATACGCTTAACTGGCAATTTACTTGAAATACTTAAGACTTGACATAGTCATAGAATCTTGATAGATTTAAAAACAGCACTAAACTCTTAACAGTGAAAACTTGTGCCAGGTTTAATGCTGCAGGCTCCGTTATTTATAATGAAACATGTTTGAACATGCCAGGCATGTTGTGTAGCACAATGTTAAAATTGTTTTATCTTTATTTATGTATTCATTCATAAAAGAATGTGAAGAAAAATATTTCCCTCTGGTATTACTGTTGCTGCTAACAAAGCATTAGCAACATGGTTGCCTCCAGCAGCCTGGCTGCAGTCCAAAGCAAAAAACAACCGTAAGAATCCCATATGATCTAGAAATCCCAATCTCAGTGCTTTAAAAAGGCAGAGTAAAACACCCAGTTGTACTGAGAGGCGAACATACTCTTCATCTGAGACCCTCCTGAGAGAAAAGCTGGAGTTGCCTCATCCCTTCACCTCCAGATTGAGAGAGCTTATAGGGTTCTGGTGTCACGTCCCTCCCCAGGTTCCCCACCAAGATCAACAGTTTATGAGTTTCAAAAATAAAGAGGAGAAAATTAAGGCAGCACAGTAGAAAAAAAAGGCTTCATGTACAAGGGGAGTAAAGTGTGACCACGATTATGCTCTGAAGATACTGAGAAAATGGAGGGAATACACAGAGGCAAAACAAATTCTGAAAGAGAAGAAAATACATTTCCAGACGCAATTTCCAGCAAGACTGTGGGTGTTTTACAAAGGGGAAGGTGTGTACAATGCGGCAGAGCAGGCGACTAAGGATATGGTGAAGAGGGGTCTTCAGGTGACTGTTATCAAACCTAAGGAGAACAGACTGGGGGGGATGAAACACATAACCTGGCAGGCCAGCCATATGTAAGGAAGGGACACACATCCAAGGAGACAGAATCAGGATTTAAACAAAGACTGAAAACTTTCAGGAGAAGTCAAGACAAGGATTCATGGACATGGGGCTTAAAGATTGGAGTGGGCAAAAAAATATTGACTATGGTGACTCAGAAAAAAATCATTAAACATAGCCTCATATAATGTGAATGGGATACTTAACCCAATTAAAAGGTCTAAGATAATAGGTAAGATGAGAAGGTGGGGTTGGCTTTTTGAGAAAGTAATGGCTGTAGCCTGCTGGAAGGCGGCCACAATACTATTTTAGGAGCCGTTAGTAGTAGGTACCGGTTGAGAAGAAGGAAGACTATGAAAGTCCATCATGTCGGTGAGTCGGGGCAGGACCGTCCAACCCGTCCTCCTGCGTGTAGCAGCCATTAGTAGTAAGGTGTCATGTCATGTCATGTCATTGTCCATAGTCCATAGCCGCTTATCCCTTTCCAAGGGGTTGCGGGGTGTTGCTGCTGGAGCCAATCCCAGCCTTGTCTCAGGGTGAGGGTCAAGGGTGGAGGGTCAAGGGTGAGGGTGGACAAGTCGCCAGCTCATCGCAGGGCCCTCACTGATGTGCAATGTGGAGTTCAGTATCTCGCTCAAGGACACTTCAACATGCAGCTCAACCCTGCCCAGAGCCGGGATTTGAACCAGCGACCTTCCAATCACTGGTCGACCAGCTGAGCTACAGCCGCCCTACAGTAGTAAGGTGATTCCTCCATATTTCTGTGGGGATCAAGACAAGTTAAAGACACTCCTTCAAGCAGGTAGCTCAGTTGCATAGTCCTCTTCCTCTTCATCCCCTTGCTGTTGTTGACTGTACGTGATGTGGCTGCTTTGACCTATAGTATGTTGGTATTCAAGTGATGTCTGCTGTAGTGCAAAATATTCTAAAATTGTTGTCAATTATTGTTAATAACTATTAGACATATATTATCCATTACAATTAATGCAAACACCATTTACTAGGGCTGGGCAATTAAAAGTTTTAATAGTGATTAATAAAATGATTTCTCTGATTAAGAACCCACGGTGACACCAGTGTAACAAACGTTTTGAATACACCAGTCTCTTCCTTAAAAAGCTTTATGTCTGACTTTAACTCATTAAGTCCCTAAGCGACATATACTAAACATCCTGGTATGATGACCATGTGACAGTCATGTGACCCTGACAGGAAGTGGCCTCTCCAAAATACTGGTATGGCCTGTGTGGAAATTTCAAGAAAGCATCTAATTTCAAAAAGCTGATTTTTAACACTACAGGTAATTTCAAACACATTTAACAGTTCCAATGCTTTGATAACATGTCCTATATCACATTCAACCTTGACCATATTTGTTGAAGAAAGTAATATCAAACCAGTTACGGAAATATCGCTGTGACATATATGTAACAACACAGATCTTTGGTATTAAAAAGTGTTATTCTGAAAAAAACATCAGAAATGTGTTCTATGTTGTCCACTTGGTCTGTGGTATATCCCACGTAATTTTCCTTTAAGGAAAAACGGGTCTGGGTTCTTATGGGTTAATCATGATTAATCGCATTTGTGTACACAAAATCCAATAATGGATTCAAAAGTAGTGTATGGCGCACTTTAATGTATGTATGTATGTATGTATGTAAAACATAGTGAAACTGGTATTCTTGCATTTAACCCATCCCGATGGAGTAGTGGGCTGCATGTACCTGCCCGGGCACTAACTTAAGATCTTAACCAGTGCCTTTGGTCAAGGACACTGACCGGAGAATCAAGGCTTCATGTATAAGTAAATTACTGAAACAACATCTGTGAAGTGATCTAACATTGGTTTTTAAATGATTATGGTCAGTAATTTCTGACCTGTCCCCTTTATGCTAAAGGCAAGGTCATTTTAGCAGCTGTTCTGGTGCTTTTGATCACATCCCAAATGATCTTCCTCAACAGATATAGTTGCCAAGTTCACTATCATGAAACTATAGTTCTTTTGTTGTTTTATTTGTTTGTTTTCCTGAGCACTTTAAGGACCTATTTTTCCCAGTGAACAAAGTAAATATTCACATGTTAAAAGTCCAGTGTGTAGGACTTAGGATGATCTAGTGTTGTGGTTGGAAGTTGCAGCTGACGACCCCTAGTATCATCCACCACTACTGTGGCCCCTACAAGCACAAAGATGCACTACGTGGTGGGCGAAAAACAACAAGATCAGGTGATGATACACAAATGAAAACATAATTATGAATATTGTATTCCATTCAGCATAAATAGAGTCCTAAATCCAACAAACAGGACCAAACAAATAACTGATGCTGTTGTTTTTCTGTTGAAAAACAGTCTTGACTCACCTGCCAGCTAAATCACTCCTCCCTCATCAGCCGATGATTTATTCAGTGTCATGTTGGTAAATCACTCTGTTCAAACATCTTTCATAAATAATCTGCTATTTGTTAAGCCATTAAAATGACACACAGTCTTAATATGTAATGATGTATGAAGCACCTTTGACAGCACTTCTGTGTGTATTTGCAGTGGTATGTACATAACTCCTGCATGAATCTCAGATCCAATGCATATTCATGAATTAATATATTAATCTGATTATTCATGACAGGGAGAAGGGAGAGAGGTTGTGTCTTTGTGTCAGCACATTATTTTACCCCTCACAGAGAAACATGTCCCCAGTTAACATCATGCCACTCCAAGGTCACATGCAAGTGCAATGCTTACCATTAATTACAAGGCCTGTGCATTAACGTAGACTAAACAGAGTGTAACTTTGAGCAGCCCAGTGTTTACAGAAGCAGCTCCACATTCTGCTCCCTGTGTAGGTCACATTTTACAGATGCTATTAATCTTCTTTTTAATTATGGATATAATGCCATTGTATAAAGCCGGATTAGATGCACAGATTGATCATCTTATTTTTCCCATATCTGCTGACAGTGTGTGGGCTTGTATAATTATGAGGAAACAGAGGAGGAGGTGGAGGTGAATGTGTAAGCAGCCACACATCCTAAAGCTGCTGCATACTGGGATAATGTCTTCATCCAACGCTTATGAACGGGGCTGCATGAGGTCTGAACAGAGCAGCTATACTCTACTACAGACACGTTTCACTTACTTTGGTAAACTGGTCTTTTTTTTACAAGCATCACTATTTTCTGAGAGAATATGTTATTAGATAGTGTAGGTGGCCCACAGCAACACCTCCAACATGAACTCAAAGCCAAAGTAGTTTCATCCAATGCACATTGCACTCAGCCACACTTAACCTGGTCAAGTCTTACATTGGCAGGCTCATCATGTAGATCAGCATAGAGATATTCCTGCCTTCAAGTTAAATACAAAATACAGAGATATTAACATCCAAATGTACAAACTCATTAATTTAATCTGAATAATTGAACAACTAATATTTTCACTGTATTTTAGTTATAATAGCTATGATGATGAAGAATACACTGGTAGGTATAGATAAACAGCTTTGATATGATATATGATGAAGATATTTAGATCCTGATTTTACAAAACAGTGCAGTTATAGGTCATTATCTCGACATGGGTGCTTTTTTCCATGGTTCTGCCGGCATTTCTGGCTTCCTCTTAACTCTTGACTCAAAGGTCTTTCCTCTCAAAAAAAGCAACAAAGAGTGGAAGTTATGAAAATTAGCGACCTCGGGCTCTCGCCCTAAAAATGAGTGCATACATTAATTGCTTTAAATGTGCTGATAATGATCCTTGTAAACTGCAATGCAGCAGAATGAATCCCTGTGACCAGGGAAGAGACAGTGAAGAGGGTTCCACACAAACTATTCTAAGGTCAGGTCTTACATTAAAGATGCAGATGACTTATGTCTTTGATGTGCGTCATGACATATATATTTGAGTACAAAGAGCACAACCTTTAACTTTTTCCGAAACAAAGAAGGACCTTGAGTGAGTTTTATCAATTAGAATGTCCCCCAGGGCTGTGTGCTCAGACCGCTCGTGTTCTTACTGTCCACCCATAACTGCACTCCCAGACATTGTGAGAACTCTGTTGTGAATTGTTAGGATGACACATTTACATTTAGGAAATTTAGTTGATGCTTTTTGTCTGAAGCGATTTACATTAATGAATAAATACATTCATACACTGATGGCGGTGGTTGCTATGCAACGACCAACACATCAGGAGCTGTTTGGGATTCAGTAGCTTGCCCAAGGACACTCTGACATGCATACCAGGGAAATTGAACCAGCAACCTCCCATTAACAAGATGCTGGCTCTATCCCTGAGCCACAGCCGACACCACCATAATCGGATGCATATATACAACAATGAAAGTTCATATTAGGAGGCAATCATTACTTTGGTTTATAAAAAAAAGTATGGAAAAGCTTTTGCTTACAGAAATTGAAGAAAGGCAGATCTTAGTCCACATCCAGCTGAACTCTGATGTGGTTTGTGTTCTGAAAGGATCAGATCTTTTGAAATTATAGCAGATATGTAATTTGAGTCATACTTACAAATTACATACATACACTGTGCATACTGGGCAGTTCATCAAGTCCATTAAGTAGTGTGTGATACAATGATTCCAGGTGATACCCTCCATAAATTTCTCTAAGAATCTCTTTCTCATCCAGTCTCTATTTGTTTCTGTCCTCAACCAATGTGAATTCATGTTTACAGCTCTTGGTTCATTGGTAGGGCCAGTGTGAACACAAAATGGAGCAGAATAGAGGACGTTATTTTCTCCCTTGGTCTGGACTACAGGTGTGAAAGAGACATATGTCTCTGGAAAAAAAAACAAAAAAAAACAAAACATAATTATATGTGGACATTAATCTTTTATTTATAAATAATAACTCATGTTTCTGTACATACCAACAAACAATATTGTTAAGATTTTCAGAGAAAATGTTTGTTTGAAGGACGTCTGAAATAAGAAAAAGTACCTCAAAGGCAAAAACCAAAGCCTGTGTGTCTACAGCCAAAGACTCAAGAAGAAAGATTACTCACTTGTGCTCTTGAGTTATTATGAGGACATGTGACTTCATGGTGTCTCTGCTGGTTATAGAGCATAAACGGTAAATGAACAGCATTTGTATCAGTGGATGCTGGTCCATAGACACGGAGACAGTTGCTCCTTCTCTATTTTTGAGGCATTTGAATGGTCTAGTTTTCATAGCAATTAAATGAAGCTTAGCGCTAGTTCATGCAGGACACAGAAGACAACTGCCCGAGCTATAATCAGCTGACAGCCTCTTGAAGCCATTTGGGGAAAAATTATCCAATTATAGAAACAGGTTGACGATTGACTGAGCACTTTACAGATTCAGTCCATAGTGTAGCAATGAAGTGGCCAAAACGTTTTTTTTTCAAAATTCTTGGATGATAACTGTGATGTGAAAGACTAGGTTATGGTGCCTTCAAGGTGCAGGAGGATGCACTGACTTTTTATTTTAAACTATATA
>JARJLU010012626.1:0-28838 GCA_030272975.1 Sparidentex hasta | reverse complement strand
AAAACATCACTGCTCTAGAGGAGATCTGCATGGAGGAATGGGCCAAAATACCAGCAACAGTGTGTGAAAAGCTTGTGAAGAGTTACAGAAAACGTTTGGCCTCCGTTATTGCCAACAAAGGGTACATAACAAAGTATTGAGATGAACTTTTGGTATTGACCAAATACTTATTTTCCACCATGATTTGCAAATAAATTCTTTAAAAATCAAACAATGTGATTTTCTGGGTTTTTTTTCCACATTCTGTCTCTCATGGCTGAGGTTTACCCATGTTGACAATTACAGGCCTCTCTAATCTTTTCAAGTGGTAGAAATTGCACAATTAGTGGTTGACTAAATACTTATTTGCCCCTGTGTGTGTGTATATGTATGTGTATATATATATATATATATATATAAAAATCTTTCTACTAATTTAGCTGTATATACTTGAACAATTATGCCAATAAAATCGCCTGCCAAACATAACAACATAGACACAACGTACACAAGAGTGATGGGGTCACTATCAAATTCCTCCCCGATTTTTATAGTTGAGGCGTCAGCCTGGATCACTTCTATTGGCAACTGAAGCACTTGGGTCAAAGCACGCAGCTGTGGGGGAAAAGACATGAAGAAGAAAAGAACATGTATTTTTTGCCATATCTTAATTTGAATGTCTTAATAAACATGAACATTTATCTGACATATGACTTTAAAAAATGCTTATACTGCACACTGTTTATGTAACTAGGCAAAGTACGGTAACTTTAATCTTAGTGTCTAATTCTTATTCTATTATCACATTGATTCCAAATTTAATGTTTTCATTTGCATTTGAAAGAAAAGGCTGTAATATATTACACTTAATGAATGATTAAGAAATGTTCAAGCAATCTTCATGTATAATTTTGTGTACAATATATTAAGATGGCTTGATATGTCATTTTAATTGTAAGATTTCTGTCAACATCTGCTCCCTCAAACTGCTATTTTTTTAGACAAATTTGTCAAAAGGTATTTTTTTAAATAGACATTCCAAAATTGTAGTTACTGTGCCTTGGCTTTGTAGGACAAGAACAGATCAGTGCATCTGTGTTTGAATTTACTACTACTCACTTCCAGTTGTCCTCCCCATGCTGCCGTGTGCTCCACATCACTGCAGTATTTCTCAAACTCATCTAGAAAGCAGCACAAACATTTCCATTAATACGGTGCACACACAAAAGTACTTTCTAAAAACACAATATGTCATTTTTTAATCTGTATGGCTGGCACACTCTCGTACCTATGGTCAGATTGTTTCTGCCAACCAAAACAAAGATGGAAGTGTTACCTGTTGTGTACATGTCACCGGTGCTGGGGTTGGTGAGGAAAGGCAAGAAGTCGTCAGCGTGGTTCCTCATGTGCTCGGCAGTGCGAGACCTCAGTTCTTTCACACTCTTAGACCCCGGCTAGAACAAAACAGAACAGATTATGTACTCTCTGTGTAGGAACTTATAACAAATGTTTAAACCTTTATTGTCATTTTGTCGAAGCAGCATTGTGAAGACACTTTTGCCCATCCAGATAGGTATTCAAACCACGGCTATAGCCGTTAACACACCAAACACTGTGTGTACCTGTGACCGCTGTGCCAGCTGATCTTCAACAGCTCGGTACATGCAGTGGCCGTCGGAGGAGATTTCCTTGATCTGAAGCTGCTGCTGGGCGAGTTTCTGAGCCAACATCAAACCCTCCTGGTGCCTCACACCCTGCAGGTTTTCCACCTCGGCCTCAGCTATCCTACTCTCCCTCTCCTTCTCCTGGGCAGCCTTCTTGTCCTGGAGAGGATCATTGAATATAAGACACATTTAATTATCAATCACAAATGAAATGTTAAGTAACAAACAATAATCATACTGCTGTCTAATACATTTGCATTTTATTTATGGTTTGTTTATGGCAGTTAAAGTAAATAAAAGGTCAGAGATTATTAGCCCAAAGTGTGCCTCCATTTGACAGTGTCGTGTGCAATAACAAATCGCACTTGAACGGTTTGACTGGAAGTGGAACATGTATCTCACCCGTCTCTTCTGGGCCTTGGACACACGTGACTGTTTGACCTCTTTTTCATCTTCATCCTCTATCTTCACGGTGTCCACTCCATTTATCACCTCTGCCACCTGTGTGAGATTGGTTGTTTTGCAGATTGACATTTATGAAATAAACAGACTTAATTTAAGCATCTATTACCCTTGTTATGCAATACATCATAAAGAAATTGCATTTAGAGGAGTACATATTTTAAAGACAGTTAAGCCTCATAATGTTGACGTTTACCTTTGTGTCAGCTGTAGGCTTGAGTTGCCTGATTTCCTCCTCGTGTTTCTGGCTGAGGTCAGCCTCCAGTTTGGCGATCTCTTCCGTCAACTGTTTCCTCTTTTTCTTGTCGTTTTTGGGGACTGCATTTTTCATGCTCTGGATTTTGGCTGCAAATGAAGCACGAGAGTTCATAATCTGACAAAACAATACACTATACACAGAGTAAAGGTCTCGGGCAGTGCTGAATCTTGAACGGAAAAGCTAAAATTAAATCCAGGTCAGGACGACCAGTATGACAGAGGAAACACCTTATTAAAGCACCTGGTTGTTGTAAATTTTTATTTAAGCATTATAGCAATGTGTTATAGAAAAGTGCTGTATGGGCGGCTGTGGCTCAGTGGTGCAGCCAGTTAACTTCTTGTTGTCGGAAGGTTGCTGGTTCAATTTCCCTGGTCTACATGTCACAAGTGTTTTTTGGGCAAGATACTGAACCGCCAACTGCTCCTGATGTGCTGGACGGCACCTTGCAGCCACCGCCATCAGTGTATGAATGTATTTATGAATAAATGTAAGTCACTTTGTACAAAATCATCTACTAAATGCCCTAAAATGTAAAAAATAATGTTAAAATAACGCAGCCCACATACCAGTGATAACAATCATAAAGAGCGCATACATTAAACTTCAAAACCTCAACCTCTGCTGTGACATCACAGCTTGTATATCTCATTTGACATTAATGATGGGAGTGCTTCCATCATAATAAAAAGCTTGACAGATTCAGTCCACAGTGTTTCAGTTCTCTGTCCTCTCTGACTCTGTGTGTCTCACCTCTAAAACTACAATCCTTGTGAGCTGCTAGTCAAAAACACAAACTGCACAAATGGACTGACAAATACAGTTTAAGACTCATGACACAGTTATTATAGTTATGGGTACCACATTGTCCCCCACTGTGGTATAATATTTCAGTTTGCTCGTGGCTGAATTGGGCTCAACTCCAGGAAATAAAACAAAGACGTGAGCTGCGAGCAACCTAATGGAACATGTTGAATTTGAACCACGGACAACGCCAGAGAACAGCTGGTGTTAGCTACCTTGCATGTCTTTCTTTTCCTTGCGGTGCTTCTTTGCCAGCAGCTCCTCTGGTGTCTCCACTGTCTCCTCCTCCATGACTGGGTGCTGCTCACTGTCTTCAATGGGAAGTTTTTACGAGCTGTGCAAGACCATAAAACAAACGACGTGTCCTGCTGTGTTCTAAACTCTGGCACAACACTGACAAGAGGTTCAAAAATATATTCCACAATGAATAAAATGTGCTGATATGGCCTTAACCGGAAGAGACGAGGGGAGAAGGGCGGAGCTTTGTTCTTCTTCGTCATCTGGACTGCGGAATTAACTATGCTGTACCGCTGGTACCGCCCCCTGCGGCCAGTTAGTATACTGCAGGTCTGTCTTGTAGCAGCCAGCTAGTCAGGTTTGTGATATAATATAATATAATATAATATAATATAATATAATATAATATAATCCCTTTAAAAGTAAATAATTAAACATAAAAACACCAAGAGCAAGAAAAACAATGGGTACCAGTCATGTATCTATTAAAATGGAGCAGTGAAAGACTTGAGTGCAATGTCAAGAATAAAGTACAGTGTAAAAAAGAAAAAAATATGCGCATTGCGTCTTTATTTATTCATGTGAATTAAATGCATTTTTTTTTTAATCAGAGAACATCTGAATGACTGTTACAAGATGCTTCGCTTTGCCTTCTCATTTACATTCTCAAATATGCAATGAGGTTGATAAGAATATGAATTCATATTTAAATTTAGACAAAATAAAGTTATTTTTTCTGACATCAGTCAATTTTGGACCCTGACTGATGCTACTGCATCTCTGCATGGCCCGATATACACTTATTGTTTGTGGGGATCCCGCAAATGTGGTAATCAACAACTTGCAACTGATGGAGGCAGAACATTTTACAGTTCGACATGGTCTTGAAAAAAGTAACCTTCACTAAAAATGTAATAATTATAAATGACCACAGCTACTTTTCTTCCTGTATGATAATTTCAAAAAAAAAAAAAAAAGAAAGAAAGAAAAATCGTATCGCATTTGGGACGACATATACACTGATACCGATATATCAGCTATAGGCAAATGCAGCTAAACCCATATATCAGTTGCGTTTTAGTCAATTTAGCTTCTTTCTTGTTGAAAGGGAAAATCAAAAATACGTTTTGGATCATTTACAATATTTAAATTGACTTAAGTGTCAATTTTGTCAATATCTAGTGTGGTGTTAAACTGTCATATATTCTGCCTCCGTCAGAGTGTGATAATCACATCTGACCTCCTAGCTGGTATCATCCTTGGTGCCAAATATCAAGCATCTGTCAGGCGAGGCAGCATATTTAAAACATGCATGCAAATATTACCAATGATCCTGTACAAACATAGCAAGCCCTTCATCTGCAGGCAAATGCCACATGCAATAGTAAAATCACATAAATGATCCATTTTATTGGGATGTGACGGGCTGACTTCTGGAGGGCAGACGTGCTGTGTGACGTGGCACGGGGGGCGGAAGAGCTTGTTTGTGTTTTGGTTCTAAGGGGAAGTTGCGAGAAGAAAGAAAGGAGGAGACGTGACGGGATTGTTGAAATTATTTTCTTGGTTCCCTAACACCGCCTCACCACAGTGTCCCGGGTTCTGTGTGTAAATACTACAGCGGTGGTATTCAAAGTTCAAAACATCGTCTGGCTCGCAGGTAGCGTACTTGACATGATTCGACAACTTGTGGTTTCCAGTTGGCTGACTGGCTAACGCTAACGTTTGCCCAATTGTCATCGGGGACTAACGTTAGCTAACGCCGTCGCTAGCTGTCTCCAGCTAATGTCGGTGATGTTTGATAGCTAGGGCAATGCAGAAATGCAGGCCGTTGTCACGTCCCGTGTAGTCCAGCTGTCTCTCTTCTGTATTGATGCTGTGTCATTAGCAAGCGCCTGATATTGTAAGCTGTACAGTTGACTTTGTCCTAGCTAATAGCTAACTGGGTGGAATCAGGTCAGTGGGTGGAATGCTAACGGCGCTAGCAAGCTAACATTAGTGTTTGTCAAACGAGGGTTTGGCTACTCCCTATTAAAACATTACCCAACTAGCAAAACACTTCAGTTTAACACTATCAAACAATACAACGACTAGCTTGTTGACCCATCGCATTCCCTATTGTTTTGTGCAGCTGAGCCTGTCGCTTTAATGTGCTTTTCTCAAAGTGGTTGGGAAGCTGACGTTACTTGCCAGTGAGAAAGCTATGGTTGGCTAACAGCAAGTAAGCTAACTAGCTAGACAACAACAACAACAACAAAAAAGAATTTGGAAAATGGCGTCGCCTTCTAAAATCAAAACAGATCGCTTCATGACACCAACTAATGTGAGCGAAGTGTGTACAGTCTACTAACGACAGTTAAATCCAAGTATTTGTGGGCATGGCAGTGCGCAGCGTTTGTTGACAGTCCCTGTCATCAGTCTGAGTAAACGCACTTACTGTTTTTCCGCAGCAGCTTCGCATGTGTGTTGGTTTTCTCACTGCTTCTTGACAGTCTTACCTTGGTTATTATAAACGATTACACGCCTGAACTTACTGCCTCGCTGGTCAGCTTCATGGGCTTTGTCTCCCTAAAGCATGTCATCGGAACACACGTGGATGTGTTTTGTATTGTAAGACAATAACTTGACAGGTGTTTAAAATACATTTTTGAATGCTTATATTATTATTAACACATAGGCTTTTTTTTTCTACCTAGCAGATACTTGCTTCGGCTGTCCTATTTCTGCACTTGTTGTCTTAATGTTTGATCAGGACATATATAACCTGTTGATGCTCTGATGGGTTAACGGCTGACATAACCTCTGCAGTCATGAAGGGGGCAGTTGACAGACTGACACAATACCACTGGTGATTACACCTGTTTGGTTTTATATATAGATATACCAGATCCCCTCGGTAGTGTATGTAATACAGTAAGCATCTGTATGATCTAATACAGTCTGCAGCCTTATATCATTTGATGCAGTGTAACATAAGTTGAGGTCTCGCATGTATCCAAAGAGGGCATCAACCCCTTTATCAGCAAGGTTAGCTTTTTCACAGTCATTGTACTTTATTGGCTTAGAAAGCATGTCTGAGAATGATAAGGGATCTGTGTTATTGTCAGCACACATATTATCTGTCTCCTGAATGAGGAAGATGGTAGTGGTTGCCTGTTGGAACTCATAATAGTCATTTTTGTGGTCAGAGATAGGATTCCACAAAACAGTGCTCAGGACAAATTCTCCCTTCGAAATCAAAACACACAGCAGTTTTCTCCTGACAACAGCCATCTGTTGTATACAAATAAGTCAGCAGTTCAAACCTAAATAAGTTACTAAGAAATGCATGAATGCATGGTATGTATCCATATGGAGTTTCTCGCAGTTGTAAACAGGCTGGAGTAATGTGGGAGGGTTGAAACTCTTTCGTGGTTCTTGACAAGGCTTCCTTTGCTAACTGTGTATGGTTGTGGTGCGCTTCCTTTGCCCTTTTTCATGATGTCACATGGATAGACACTGTACCACAACTGTGAAAAAACTGTAAATGATTACATTATTATAGTTGCAAAGGGCTTTGCATGTTTGAAGTACTTTCAACATGGAGTTAATTGACTGTATCTATATGGCTTGAAAAAAGTTTGACACAATTATAGAAAATAAGTTCATTTTTTTCTAGGGTTGCACAAGATGGTAATGATAATGTGATGGCAGTATAATCAGTGGGAATGATCATATTGGCATCACAATTTTAATTTCCCCTTTTAAAAAATTGTTTTGTTTTGTTTTTGGTGTCTCTACCAAACAAATGTTTTCTGACATCAGGAGAATGAGATTGGTTGGCCAGTACATCTCTCCATCTCTGTAGTACTTTATTATAATGCTGTGTTGTCACATCTTTTTCCCTTAGTTAAAAGAATTGCCATCTCTTGCAATTCTGGACATTGCATTTAGCCATATTGTGATTTTGATTATATTTTGACTAATTGTGCAGCCCTAGGTTTTTATAACTTGAAGACAAAAGGGAAGTTAAGATACTGTATACATTCTAAGTACTGTACAGTATTTGTTAGCATTTGATTTTATGAAATGTATGATTTTAATGAAAACCTATTTATTGCCTTCTAGTGTGAAAATGTTAGCTAATTTTTTTTGAAGTGGCAAATGGTAACCAGAAGATATTCTGTGTTGCTACGGAAGCTTCGTAGAAACCTGCTGCTTATTGAAATGGCCTCTGTAAAACGTGTTAAGTTCACGATGTAAAGAGGTGTGACAGTACTCAGCTAAAATTCAAATCTGACTTATGAAAATAAGGGTGTGATGCATCACTTTGAATGAACTGGCTTTGCTGTGAGTGGACTCACAAGCTTTGTCACTCAAAAAACAGACAGGACCTCACAATACCATCAAAATGTATTAGTAACAGCATAGAGAGTATTTCTGACTAAATAACTAATGGTTCTTATGCTACTCCACTACATATAGCCTTAGATCTAAATGGAAAACTTGATCGGTTGCACAGAGTAGAGAGTTCGATGTACTGTTGTTAATGTTTTTTTTTTTGTCTCTGTGAAATTAAATGTTTAATTCATCATTCTGTCATAGTTTAGTCTCGGAAATTGCAGACGGCCTAATGTTTGTCCTCAGAATTCTTCAAATACCCAGTGTCACATGTTCATTAAGACATCCAGTGAAAAGGTCGAGGCTTAGACTTGTGTTTTGCTCAGTTAGGGTAACATAGCCTGCACCCCTTTGACTTCAACGGAAGCAGACGAGTCTCACTTGATACCCTTTTCTATCGTTAAGTTTATTTCTATAGATTTTATATGCCTCACCTTTTGGCATGCTTGTATCTTGAAAGCACTGCAAACTGCCCACACAAATTGATTCGCTGTCAGTAGGCTTTATCCTTTCCTCTTATTGCACTCAGTAATACTGTAAATCTCTTTCCACGCAGAGTCTCTTATCATATCAAATTAAGGAAAAAGACAGTTTCACTGTTGATGGAGTTTTGGAGCTGTTGACATCATGTTTCACTCTAAGCGGATGTTTAGATGTGGAATCGTTTCACATATATGTTCATTACATGTTTTGTTTTTTTTCTTCCTGTTTCTTGCAGCAGAAGTCCTGATAGTGAGGTTTGGCACACAGGACACCGGGGGATCTGACTAGGTCATGGCCAATCGGGGAGGTGCTACGAGACCCAACGGACCCAATGCGGGGAACAAGATCTGTCAGTTTAAGCTGGTGCTGTTGGGGGAGTCAGCCGTGGGCAAGTCCAGCTTAGTGCTCCGCTTTGTCAAGGGTCAGTTCCACGAATTCCAGGAGAGCACAATAGGAGGTGAGCTTCAAATCAAAAGACCCAGGCTGTTTCTCATGTGCTGCCAGTTGGTTGCAGATCAAACGGGTGTGTTTGTGTCTGTTAGATTTTGCTTTTGCTGACTTACTTGCCTAATTATGTGAGAATCAAGGCAGCCAGATAAGTGCTCTGATATTGTAATTTTTATAATCTGAAGTTCCCCATTTTGTTTTGTAGTGAAGATCATTGCCACATTGTAAAATGGATCTTAAACCTCACAAACATCTGTTTCTTTTCTACTTCAGCTGAAATGTTATACTCCAGTGTGGGCCATAGATTGTGTCACGTAATGGAAAAACTGATAATGCTTTGTTTGGATATAAATTTATGACCTCTTTTGTTTATAAAGTATTGTGTTGGAGAGGATATTGATTGTCTAATGCTCGCTAACCCCTCACTTTATCCTTCTTTTCAGCGGCTTTTCTCACTCAGACAGTGTGTCTAGATGACACAACAGTGAAGTTTGAAATCTGGGACACTGCAGGTCAGGAGCGTTACCACAGTTTGGCACCCATGTATTACAGAGGAGCGCAGGCGGCCATCGTGGTGTACGACATCACAAATGAGGCACGTTTGCTCACCCTTGACTAAATGGTTCATGCAGTTTTTCCCAAACATACCTTAAAGTTCCACAGATGCTACGTGACATTAATGTGGTAAAGATACAGTCAGATTACCTCAGCACTGTACAAAGAGTTGTAGTTCAAATACAGATGATGGCTTATATGAAAATGTCTGACTTGTTGCTGATAACATGACGGTATTAATGGATTGCACTATTTTTCTTCTATTCGCAGGAGTCCTTCGCACGGGCAAAGAACTGGGTAAAGGAGCTGCAAAGACAAGCTAGTCCTAATATAGTCATCGCCCTGTCAGGCAACAAGGCTGACCTCGCCAGCAAGAGAGCTGTCGACTTCCAGGTCAGAGAAAACAAGCTGTGTCTTGGAAATCAGTCCTGTTTTTTGCATTTCTTGGGAATACTCCCACATCTAATGGATATTGCTGCGGTTCTGTTTTATTTGAATACATCCAGTAGCTACATTAAGAGTGATTATTCCAATCTCAGCTCCAAGTCTGATTGTCTTGTCTTGCCCCTGAATGTGTGAGAATGGATGTGTGAGCGCGTATTGAAATCTCACGGTCGTTTATGTTGTGTTGACAGGATGCCCAGTCCTACGCAGACGACAACAGCTTACTTTTCATGGAGACGTCGGCCAAGACATCTATGAATGTGAATGAGATATTTATGGCTATTGGTGGGTACTTTCCTGACACTTTATTCAATGAGTTTGCCAGTGCATTTGTAAAGTTGTAACTTGAGCCAAATTGATTCATCCTGTTGGTATTTGTTTAAGTAGCAGTCGATATTTATCCTGCTGAACTGAAGGGTTGGCGTAGAGATTATCAAAGTGACTGAATTTTCCCTGCATATGAGAAGTTTATTGTTGTTTTAGCTTGATTTGTTTTCCTCCCCTCAGCAAAGAGATTGCCGAAGAGTGAGCCTCAGGCTGCAGGAGCCAGTAGCGGGCGGAACCGGGGAGTGGACCTGACAGAAGCTGCCCAGCCAGCCAAGGCTCCATGCTGCAGTAACTAACATGAAGAACACCCCCCCCCCACCCCACCCATCCAACATGTATAGTAGTAACTAATGCGGCTGATGCCCCGAATGCCACTGCGGTTACTAATGCAATGTGTTGTACTCTTATCTCTCATTTGCAAAACAAGAAAAGAAGCCCCCTCCCCCCATGCCATTACACTGATTTCTGCCTCTTTTCCTTCATCACGATTCTGCTGCTACCTGGTTATACCCTCTGTCCATTTTTTTTCCTACTTTCTGCCTCTCACCTTGTCACATCTATCAGTTATTATTGATGGATAAATGATATTAGAGACGTTAGTGCACCCTGCCTTCCATCATCTTCCTTCCAGTGTGAAGATATGAGTTTCATCAAGAGGAAGTGGTCACTTCCTTTTTTTCTGGAATAGCTTAAGACTTTACTACTGCATTTCTAATACCAGTCTTGTTTTTGTTCTTTTTTTAAAAAGTAATTTTGTTAATTATTGTTTGCTCTACTTTTTTGTCAAATTTATGGGTGCACATACTTGTATACTTACATGGCCTAAAATTGAGAAAAAAAAACCAAACTGTTTTACCTTTTCGTCTGCAGTCGCACAGAAAAAAAAGTTTATTAGAGGGGTGTATACTTGTGAATCTGAGAAAGGCGGGGTTGAAGAACGATAGAGAAGGAGAGGAAGCTCCACACTGCTCTCTTGTCACGGGACCCTTTTAACTTAAGAGTTTAAAAACATTCATGAACTGTAGTCCTCTCATATTCTGTGTGTGTGTGTCTCTCTCTCTCTCTCTCTCTCTCTCTCTCTCTCTCTCTCTCTCTCAGATTCCCTCTTGCCTGCCCAGGTTGGCCTTTCCCCCCACTAAACCCCAAAGTAGCACGAGTGTACATACTCTTCTACCACCCCTAAAGCCCCATTCTGGGGCCCTGCCTGCTTCTTACTGTCCCTAGTGGCATTGTGCAATGTTTCACAGTATTTACTCTGTGACCTGAGTGTCTGCAAGGACCTATGCAGCACAGCAAAAAAAAAAAAAGAAAAAAACTCTGTTCCACCCAGCTCTCTCAACAACAAGGCACAGGGGCCTCTGAGATACACATAAGTGTCACCACCTCCCCGTCTCCTAATGCAGTGTCCTTTCATAAATCTTGAGTAGACCATCCCTTTGTGGTCACACTGGGGGTCTCTTGGTTTCTGTCTTTGGATGATCTAGTTGATGCAGATGTCCTTTTTCGTTGTGTTAATGTTGCTGGACCTGGTTAAGAAAAAAAAGGAAAAAAAAGCAAAGGTGATGGTATTGAGATGGGAGTTGCAATATGAAAGGCTGCTTCATTTATCACCTTTCAGTCATTATTATTTGTCATCTCCTCTTGATTAGGAAGTGCTTTTAGACACAGCCTTGTGTCAGCGTGTACATACAGGGCCTATGCTGGCTGGCTGGTGACAGATTTCACCCATAGACTCGGATCACATGTGCCCATTTATGTGTGTATGTGTGCTGTTTGAACACACGTTTGTACACGAACACACACGTCGCATTGATCTCTTCCATCTGAAAGAACTGAAACATTATTGTACATAAGCACACACACACACACACACACAGTCTGTTACACCTCTTCCTCACCTTACTTGAGCACACACTTTTTTCCCTGTCCCCCCACTGTACATTGTCACACACACACACACACACACACACACACACACACATAAATATATACATAACAGTACATCTGGTCCATAACTCTTTTTACAAGTCTGTCTTACTCATGCCTTGCACTAATGATGCTCATGAATATATCCTGTCATAATAACAGCCAGTGTGATATAAATATACATATATAAATAAATATAAATATATAAATAATATACTGTAAATAGGGTGTTGCAGTGTAGTCTACCTTTTTTTTTTTCTTCGATTTACCAGTGACAGGACTAATGCTTGCTAGGGAGTTGTCTAGATAATCAAAACAAAAAAAAGAACTGTACAGTTAGCAGAAAAACAGCTACAATCTGGGTTTGGAGTTTTGTTGCTGTTCCTTTTTTTCACACAAATGGTTAAATTATAATCAGTGGTGGTCTTTATAAGTGTATGTAGTGTTATTAACAAACAAAAAAAAATGAAATTGCATTTATTTAGTCGTCTGTCTTGTACCTTTTTCTCTGAAGGAAAAAATAATATCCAAATGTTTTTGGTTTTCTATTTTTTAACATGATCTCCTTCATGCATTTCACTAATTCTGTTTTTTTTTTTTCTTTAGTGGTCTCAGGCTATGATGCCTTTGTCCAATACTAATTCCTGTGAGTAGTCCTGAACTTGCAGAGCCACCGTTTGTAAAATGCTCCAGAATTTATCAAGTCACGATCCGAAAAACAGTTTGATTAACCAACCGTCTGCCCCACCTCAGTAACCTTGTGAAGACTTTGTAGGAACAGTGTAACAGCTATCAGCAGGCAAGATGGTGATTTCATGAATAAATGAATTAACACATAAGGATGTAAATTGTATGTTTTTCTGGGTTTTTTTCTCCTCTTTTTTTTTTTTTTTGTTGCCGTGAACACTTAATTGCAGCCGAAAACATTTAAATGCAAGCATTTTACAGTACTGTTATGTAATGACCAAATAAAAACTGAAATAAATTTGATCATTTATTATTGTACTCAGGCTGTGTGTGTGTGTGTGTGTGTGTGTGTGTGTGTGTGTGTGTGTGTGTGTGTGTGTGTGTGTGTGTGTGTGTGTGTGTGTGTGTGTGTGTGTGTGTGTGTGTGTGTGTGTGTGTGTGTGTGTGGACAATGTGTGGAGTGTTTTTCAGCCAGTGGTCAAAAAGTTAATGTCTTTTCCTTCTCTGACCTTTAACCTGACAGTGTCTCTATAATGTCAGAATTTGATTAGATGCCATGTTTTCCTTTCTTTGAGAGAAACTGAAAAAAATTCTATGAACACATTGTATTTCTGTATTTTAATGTAACACTGGGATATCAAGTTTTAATCGTCTTATCAGGATCAATTTCACTTATTGCTTTAAGTGCCACGAAATCAGCCAGACGCTGCTCAGACATGGACCCGCCACATTTATTCTATTCCATTTGACCTTGAAATTTCGCTACAAATGGTTGCATTTTGTGACCTCTCCTCTCTGAATTGTGCTGGAATTGGACTATTCCATTTGAGTCCCCTAGCGGAGGAAAATGGGCCTACAGCGAGAAATTGAAAATAAGGATGAGCGCCATGTCTGATCCTCCGCTTGTGGAATAGAGCTGACGGCAGAGCGAATATTTCCCGGGCCGGGGGTTCCCGTCCGCGGGTTCGGTGTGAATCATGGCCGACAGCGCTGGGATTCAGCAAGGTTCGCCGGCCATCGGGGCGGCGGGCTTGGTTCCGGCCGCTCCCGGAGCCGGGGGGACGGAGGGCTCCGGCGCCGCTGGAGGATCCGCACGTATCGCCGTGAAGAAGGCGCAACTCCGCTCCTCGCCGCGGCCAAAGAAACTGGAAAAACTCGGAGTGTATTCGTCCTGCAAAGTATGCTCCGTCTGCAGATTGCAGACTTTTTCTAAACACGGCTGTTCGGACGGTCGATCCTTTATAGGTGGTGTTTCCTGGGCTCGGTTGCAATAGTTTACAAAATGCAAGCGCAGCAAAGGAAGCCATTGCCCTTCATTTTTTTTTTCATTTGCATGCACGAACCACTTATTTTAGAAAAGCGATATCAGCAATCTGAGCGGCATTACTGCTGCAGGGGTTTGAGCATTTGTCCTCCAGCTGCAGGCCGTTTGTTCAACATTACTATGTTTCTGTCTAGGTGGGGGGTTGGTGAACGTAAACATTGGCTTGGCGCTTGTGGATGGGAGTAGCTGCTCTGTGCACAAGGGCTGCATCCCAGTGTGAGTGTGTGTGTGTATGTGTGCGTTTGCGCGCCATCGAACCCTTTCTACAGGATATGTTCCAGCGTCCCCCGCGCCGCCTGTCAACGCACCGTGTTTCTTAGACGGGGCTTTATTGGGTTTATGCAGTGTATCATCCGCAGAGAGGGACGGGGTCTTTGTTTTGACAGGGTGACAGCTGCTGGTGGTGGTTGGGGGGGGGGGCGGAGTTTGTTGTTGTTTCACGGCGCATGCTCAGTGAGCCAGCTCCAGCTGACGGTGACAGGGCCCTTCTCCTTCACCCCACCTCCTGACCCAGTCCGGAGTAAGTCAAAACAAATCTCCATGACCCTGCGCGCCGTGGTCACGTCTTGATAATGTGCGTGTTCACATGCAGCTGTGGCCTGTTCACTTTCTAATGTGCCAGCTGTACACAGCTCACTTCAACGGCATTGATGGAGTCAAAAAGAGGAGGGGGACATTAACTCCACCAGTCAGTCGCGAAGGATTAAAAAAAAAAAAATCCTACAACTTGAGAAGTAATTTTGCTCTTAGAAAACAATTCATTTATGCTTGTTTTTCCCTTATAAGTGAAATAAAACTTTTACTTCTGACTGTGACAGTAGACTGTGAATGTGGAGCTGCAGCAGTTGATTGATGATCTGTCATTTACCAAAGATGAACCAACTATTTTGAAAGCCGATTGATCGATTTAAGTCATTTTTTTCCAAGACGAAAAAAAAAAATCACCTTCTTCGACTTTGGGAAACACTTTTTAGCATTTTTCTGACATTTTATAGACCAAACAACTTCAGCGATTAAAGGTGCAATATGTAGGAATTGTATGCCTATTTGAATTCTTACTCTAAACCAATGTGGGGGGCAGTGCGTCACCACAGTAACCGTTAACTTCTGCTAATGGTAGCTGCCATTTGGCATTTAGCTCAGTTAGCCATGTAGCTCGCTGTCCAGACTGGGAGCCTGGAGCAGTGGAGGAGTGTTGGTGTTTTACAGCGATAACTTTGCACCCTGACAGACAAGGGCTAGCTGGTAAGCATGCTAACTTAGCATACTACCATTATGATGTATCAGAGATATCTAGTGAAGTTATTATTTGCTAGCTTGCAAGTCTTGGTTTAAAGCTCCTGTGCTAGCAGCATGTACAGCAACACTCAAGCTTCCAACTTGGAAGGCTAGCTGCACAGTTAACTGAGCTAACTAGCTTATGTTAGCTACAGTTAGCACTCTGGTGATTTGCTGCCCCTTTTTTTGTGTGCGTGTTTAATTTCGACAGGATTACAGTTCTATAAGTTGTACATTTAGATTGCAACACTATATGAATCAATATCAATATGGATAGTTTGACATAAAGTGGATTTACCCTCCTTTTCATTCCTGCTTGTACTCATTTAAACTGTGGGTTTTTTTCCCCCCACCTCTAGGCTGAAGGAGCCTGCAAGTGCAATGGCTGGAAAAGTCAGAACCCACCACCTACACCTCCACGGACTGACCAGCAGTCCAACACCGTCAACCTGCAGGAGCCCTGCCGCAGCTGCTCCCATACACTGGGTACGTCAGCGAGTGTAGAAGCTAGAGTTGACGATAATGCTAAATGGTGCAAGTATGCCACATACATGATGACCGACTGACTAACTTCTACAACAATGGCAGATTTAGGTTCATTCCTTTTATTTATTTTTCATTTTTATTTTTTTTTTCAGGTGATCATGTGACCCATCTAGAAAACGTTTCCGAGGAGGAGATGAACAGGCTTCTTGGTATTGTCCTGGATGTGGAGTATCTCTACACTTGTGTACATAAAGAAGAGGACGCCGACACCAAACAGGTCTACTTCTCCCTCTTCAAAGTAAGCCTCTGCTTTTTGCAATCAGAGCATTAAAATGCTGGATTTTACAGCCTGCGCTGTGTACAAGTGAACACACCCTCTCCCTCTGCCCGTTCTTCAGCTGTTGAGGAAATCCATCCTGCAGATGGGCAAGCCGACGCTGGAGGCGCAGGAGAGTCCTCCGTTTGAAAAGCCCAGCATCGAGCAGGTAATCACTTGTGCGTCAGCTGCGGAAGACAAAAGCGGCACTAATGAGTGTTTTGGTGCGTCCCATTTATTCGCCTTTTGTCTCTCCCAAACAGGGGGTGAACAACTTTGTCCAGTACAAATTCAGCCACCTGCCATCGAAGGAGCGTCAGACCATAATGGAGCTGGCCAAGATGTTCCTCAACCAGATCAACTACTGGCAGCTGGAGACGCCCTCCCAGAGGCGCCAGAGGGTTCCCAACGACGACGCAGCTGGATACAAGGCCAACTACACCAGGTAGCAGCGCTGCCAGGTGTCCTATTTGCATGCGCCACACCTGTTGGCGGGCACAGTGTTTAACCTGAGTTGTTGTCCTTGCCTCAGATGGCTCTGCTACTGCAATGTGCCTCAGTTCTGCGACAGCCTGCCCCGGTACGAGACCACCCAGATATTCGGCCGGACGTTGCTGCGCTCGGTGTTCACTGTGATGAGGAAGCAGCTGCTGGAGCAGGCCAGGCAGGAGAAGGACAAGCTGCCGCCTGAGAAGCGCACGCTCATCCTCACACACTTTCCCAAGTGAGCAAAAAAAAAAAAAAAACGTGCAGGAAATCCCTGAGATTGCACATAAGATACGCTCAGACTAGCATGTCATCAGCCACTCAGCAGGGGTGCTTGCTCTCACAGAAGCTGCATATGGATGCTTGACACACTTTTTTAGATGATAGTAAAGGCGTGGTTGTTGTTTGTTTTCTTTGACTCAGGTTCTTGTCTATGCTGGAGGAGGAGGTGTACAGCCATAGTTCCCCAATCTGGAGCCAAGACTTCTTGGCAGGAGCGTCAGGAGGGCAGATTCCTATCCACACAGGTAACACACACACACACACCCCCATCAGACACACCCTCCCATCTGACGCCTCAGCCATTTTTAGACCGTGTGAGAGATGTTGCTTCAGAATATGATATATATAAACATCTTTTCTTTTTTTTCTTTTTTCTTTTGCTTTATAGTTATCAGTGCGCCCCCTGTGGCCAGGCCGCTGTACTACAGCACCAGCCCCGTGTCTGTCGACCCATCCACCTGTGGGAGTGTCAGCCCCGCCCGGAAAACAGCTTCTGTCCTTGAGCCGAACCCAGGTATTAAAGTAAAGCCTGCAATTACTCATAAAGTTGCAATCATGCCACGCTATTGCACAACATCGCACACACAGCACACAGTGACAGCGGCAGGGTAAAGACATCATTGCGTTTCACATTAAAACCACATTTTAGTGTAAACGTGGCACTTGCACCTGACCCTCAGTAGCTAACTAAGATTCCTCTGTCTGACTTCTTTATGTCAGTCTATTAGGTCAAACAGATCTTTTTTTTTTTCCAACCTGAATGTCCAAAAAGTGCAACTGACCCATTTCCTCAAATACCTACTTGAAATCTGGCCTAGAAACAGAAGTGAAATACTCTCAGAGCTGCTCCCAACACACTGAAAGTAAGTCAGTTCTGCCAACAGCCAAAGATGAGACCCACAGTAAGCTGACCTGGTGCGGTGGATTTAGAAACACTGCTCAAGACATTAGGGGGAAAAAAAAAAAGAGCCATGTAACGAGGTCGAGCACCTTCCTCTGTGTCTGTCCATCCTAGTCGGAGAAAAGCGCAAACCGTCGGAGCCTCTCCCCCATGAGGAAAACAAGAGACCCAGGGTGGTGGGTGACATCCCCATGGACCTCATCAATGAAGTCATGTCGACCATCGCGGATCCCGCTGCCATTCCAGAGGTGAGCAGTCATCCTTCTGTTCAGATTTCACAGTGTCATGAAATGAAGTAACCCTCTGTGCAACAGAGCAGACAACAGGAATGTTTCAGGCTTTGTCATGCTGTCTTATAGAGGACACACCGCGTCACGTTCATGGGCGCTCTCGTCAAATTACTTTCTCAGACTTTGGAAATATGATGCAAAATATGCAAAATGGCCTCACTGGAATTTGGCCCCAAACTGTACAACCGTGCCAAGTCTCATGCTTTTATGAAAAACCATTCACCTCACATTTGGCACATATAACCTGGACTATAGTCACTTAAATCCACTTGCTTGTGAATATTCTTTCTTCAGTCGTTGTAATAGATATAAGACAGAACAAAGGATATATATTTGACGACATTTTAATGTTTCACTCCTGGCCTAATGATCTAATTGTACTCTGTAATATCCAGACCCCTGTAAAGATATTAGTTCTGATAGAGACACTGAGGAACAAATGTGATCCTAATTATCTTTCACCCTCCTCCCCCTGCAGACCAGCCTGCTGTCAGCACACTCCGCACGCGACGAGGCCGCCCGTCTCGAGGAGCGCAGGGGGGTGATCGAATTCCACGTCATCGGTAACTCCTTGAACCAGAAGCCCAACAAGAGGATCCTGATGTGGCTCGTCGGCCTCCAGAACGTGTTCTCTCACCAGCTGCCCCGCATGCCCAAGGAGTACATCACGCGGCTGGTCTTCGACCCGTGAGTGTTAAACCGCAGCCGCAGTTTATCGATAAACCGTGGTTTGTCGTCAGCTTCAGGGATTTAAACGAGGTTTATCCTGACCGCGGTCCTTCTGTTCGACAGGAAGCACAAGACGCTGTCGCTGATCAAAGACGGCCGTGTGATCGGAGGGATCTGCTTTCGGATGTTTCCCTCGCAGGGCTTCACGGAGATTGTGTTTTGTGCCGTCACTTCCAACGAACAGGTCAAGGTGAGAGCGCTTTGATTGGTCTGCGGATTAGTTTCACCATTTATCAGTCAGTCTTTTTGTGTCAAGTGCCAATTGTCAGTAAAACTCATCTCATGACACTTTTCACATGGGGCAGGTCAATTTTTAATTCTGGACGAAAAAATTCAAATATTAGGAAAGATTTCTCATCAGAGCCCAAAAGTGACATCTTCAGATTGCTTCTGTGGTCCAGCTAGCAGTTCATAACCATCATAAATGACAAAGAAAAGATTCAAATCATTACATTGAGGAAGCTGGAAGCTGCAGTACTTCACATTATCTGACTGGTCCATTTTGTGTCGCTGCAGGGTTATGGGACCCATTTAATGAACCACCTGAAGGAATACCACATAAAGCACGAAATCCTCAACTTCCTCACCTATGCTGACGAGTACGCCATTGGCTACTTCAAGAAACAGGTAACGCGCTGTGTCCATTAGCGTGCATGGCGCAGTCTTGTCACGTGATGCACCATTCTTTCTTTCCTGAACGTCTTAAGAACTTTCCAAAGACAAGCGGACCGAATCAACCGTTTGAATTGGGACAACTTCACTTGTTGGCGTTGTAAATCAGCCTGTTTTCAAAGTCTAATTGTAAAAGTGAATGTTTGAGTAGTTGCGTGGCCTTGTGTGTGCAGCCGCAAGAGAACTAGAAATCTCCCTCCCTCTCCAGGGTTTTTCAAAGGACATCAAGGTACCCAAGGCCAAATACATGGGCTACATCAAGGACTACGAGGGAGCCACACTAATGGGCTGCGAGCTCAACCCCAGCATTCCCTACACCGAGTTCTCTGTGATTATCAAGAAGCAGAAGGAGGTGTGTGCTTTTTCTTTCAGACATTGATATATAAGTTTAAATGTCTCCTTTTCTGTTTTCTGCATCTTTCATTCCTCTCTCGCTTGTCGCCCTCAGATCATCAAGAAGCTGATCGAGAGGAAGCAGGCTCAGATCAGAAAAGTCTACCCAGGGCTTTCCTGTTTTAAGGAAGGAGTTCGGCAGATTCCCATTGAGAGCATTCCTGGCATACGTAGGTTACCTGTTGGCCACTGGCTTTAAAATTGCGCCATATATCTTTCTCACACAGTATCTCACATTTATCTTCAAGTGTAAGGGATTTCACTGATTCATGTTTTATTTCATATAAACAGGTGAAACTGGCTGGAAGCCTGTGGGCAAAGGGTACGTGTGACTCTCCGATTCTAACTTAGCAGAGAGCCCTTTTCGTCCGTTGGTTTGTCTCGCCCTTCATCACTGTCCGACTTGTTTGTGTTCCCCGTGCTTTAGGAAGGAACTGAAGGATCCGGATCAACTGTACAGCACTCTGAAGACCATCCTCCAACACGTGAAGGTGAGGGGACGGCGTCACACAATCGTGCAGAGCGCCCGTGACGCATAAACGTGCTTTATTCTCACCAGACGGTGCTTTATGTGTCTCAGAGTCACCAGAATGCCTGGCCGTTCATGGAGCCAGTGAAGAAAACCGAGGCGCCCGGGTACTACCAAGTGATCCGCTTCCCCATGGGTATGTATACAGAACGCCAGGAGGGGAGGATTTAAAGCAGAACACATTGGCCAGTGAGCAAACCTAATTGTTTACAGCAATGAGTGATTAAACACTCTGAGAAAGAAAAGGATCTAACGTGCGAGATGCTGTAGATGAGATTCAAGGACACATTACAGATGAAAGCTTATAACGTCCACAAGATATTTAACTTACTTGCTAGCTTGGGTTGAATGAAAATCCACTCAAAACTGCAAAAATGAACATATCTAAATATAAGAAATAAAGCCTTGATTTAAGAAGATGCAGATTAAAAACCTGCAGATTTCACCTCATTATTAGCAAGAAGGTTTTGCTTGATGAGATATTTAAAAATAAGGCGAAATAAGTGTGAAGAGAAAAGGAAAAGCTGGTTCTTGGATCCAGCTACTTGAAACCAGACGTGCTACAGCACGATAATAAATGGAACACAGAGTTAAAACACAAGCGAACAAGACTTAATTGAAGTTTGGAAGTCGTGTGCTCTGACCAGTGCGCCATCGTGCCAACTGGCGACTGATCGGGAGGCTGTAGCGATTCCAATACAAATCAAGATGGCCGGTTGCTCTGGGTTGCAGCCTTGCATGCTTGTAGCACATATTCATTAGTTACATCAAAGTTGCATTAAACCCACTTAGGTACATTTAAAATCAGATACTTAACGCTGCAAAAATGTTTCAGTCCATTCGAAAATGTTTGCATTTGTATTTGTGGATTATCTTTTGGAACAAGTACTTTTTTAGCACATTCTAGTGGTTCTCATTTATAATTGCTGTCCAGTTGAGGTCATATGAATGGCGTGCGTCCTGTGGCAATAAAGAAAAAGAGATCTAAAATCACGTAAGCTGTATAAGTGATAGAATTTGCTTCTTTCTTTCCCCCTCGCAGACCTTAAGACGATGAGCGAGCGCCTGAAGAGCAGGTACTACACGACGCGCAAGCTGTTCATGGCCGACATGCAGCGCATCTTCACCAACTGCCGCGAGTACAACCCTCCGGAGAGCGAGTACTACAAGTGCGCCAACTTACTGGAGAAGTTCTTCTACACCAAGATCAAAGAGGCGGGCCTCATCGAGAAGTAGCCGAGAGGAAGAGTTTTTGTTTTGTTTTGTTTTTTTTCTCCCCTCACCTTAGCGAAGGATTTCCTCAGACTAGGCGTTGGTGAAGGTGTTACGCTAAAGACAGCTACACTGAGAAATAGGGACTACTGATTCTGGAGCGGATAGGTTTCAGAAAACACATATCTTAATTGTAAGAGGTGAGAATCCGCGCTCGTTTAATGCTGGATGTACACACTGGCCCAGATCTGGAATCAGTAGCTCCGACTGATATTTACACTGAAAGACGGGCCACTGGGAGGGGACGGCCCAAGCTGAAGGCCTGCAAAGACTGCCGCTGACGTTACGCGGAGGAAACGTTGTGTCATCGTATTTCATCACATATCCCAGAGTCCCACAGAAGAGCAGGACAGCGGGTGGTGTCAGAGTTGAACACATATTAGACAGGGCAGGACGCCTCCGTTGTCACTCCCGTGTTCGATGCTGAAAGGCGACACAGGACGACAGCTGATTGGAGATTTCACCACGCACACCTTATTGCTTTGTCTCTCTCCATCTCTTCTCCTCTTTCTTATCCCACTTTTTACCCAACCCCTTCCCCCGCCCTTCTCTCCAGCCGCCTCCCTCATCCTCTCAGTAGTCTCAGGTGGAGCTGTCATCTTACAGTGTGTTGGGTCATTCGACAAGTGTTAGGAGCGCGACCGAGAGTTCAGCTCTGTTCCTGCGAGCGGCACCGGTGAGGTCGACGTTCGTCCGTGATGAGTTCTGATCCTGCCAAAAGAGGAATACGTACTTTAAATTTGTACAGATTTGAATTATTTTAAAGCACTTATACCCACTGTATATTTTAAATATGTATATAACATATATTTTCATTTTTTAGAACTAAAAAAAAAAAAAAAAGTAATCCTCTTTTCCCAATAAGCCACGTAGGGCAGTTTGACTATCAAAATGCACTTTTATTTTTCCAAGTATTAGTTAACATGAATAAGAGCGTCTTCTTTTGTTTGACATATAAATTACCGCTGTTGACTAAGGACTAATTCAGTTATCTAGAGTTTATTCTTATTTATGTGCTGTAATTTAAATGAATTATGCTAAAGACAAGGTCTTAATTTATTCTTTTTTTTTTTTCTTATTTTTGTCCTGCAGATGGAGATTGATAACTTTATACTTTGGAGATAAATGAAAAAGATTGTGCAATACTATGTAGTTTTGCTGTTTTGTAAAAAGGTGTTTGTACTTTTCAAACTTTAGGAAACAAATTACATTTTGTAAAATGTCTGGAAAAATGATTTCATGCTCTTTGTACAATTGGTTTTAACGACATAGTATTAGCCTATTTTATAGACTGAATAAAAGAGAAGCGAGGCTAATGCAGTGTCTGTAGTGTTTCATCACAGGGACATTTAAAGGGCCTCTGTGCCCCAATTTTGCAGCAATTTTGATGTTTTAATCACATTTTTTTGTAACGTAATGTGAAAAATGACACTTTCCCTGTCTCTCAGTTGCCATTACATGCCTGTAGATGATTTGTTTGAGTTGTTTAAAGCTGCTGGACGGTGGATTTCTCTGTGAAGAACTCAGGTCGGAACTTCTGTGACAAGTCAAAGGATGGGACTTCATGCCTGTTCTCAAGCGTCTTTCTCTCTAAAGAGCTCTTTTAAGCTTTTTTAACGTTGTTTTCAGGAACAAAGTGACAGGACACTGTAGTTACACTGTTCCAACTAATAATTATTTTCAAAGTTGACTAATCAATTAATTGCTTGGTCTATAAAATGTCAGAAAACGTGAATCAGCTTTTCCCCAAACACTAAGATAATTGTCATAAAATATTTATTTTTTTTGTCCACAACCAAAGTATAATCGACTTACTTTTGATGCAAGCATGGAATTTTGACTTTACCCTTTTCATAAGACCCAAAGAATCGATAATCAACATAGTTGGCATTTAATTTTAAGGATTTTCAGGATAAACAGAAGACTCTGCTCCAATAAAACTCATATTCATTTATTTCATGGTCATTCTACTGCAGTCATTAATATAAAAGTATATCAAGCAATAGAGCAAATTGAGAAATGAAATGTGACATCACACAGTACAAAATACGATGGACAAAGCTACAAGGTGGAATTTATTAAATCACAATGATATACACTCATATTCAGGATCTCAATAAAAAGGAGAAGATGAAGATGAGGACATTTATAATTGGAAAATCATGCCATCTTCATATAATATCCATCACTACATTTAGCTTAGCGATAATGGAAATGAAAGGAAAAGATAAAGACAAAATCTCTGCATAGTAAGCAGCCGACAACATCACATAAATTACATCTAGGAGTGAGCAGTAATACAAAATGATCACATTAAAACAGGCAATACCAGCCAACAGTGTGGGTTCAAAGAGGACAAACCAGGTAGCTGCTCTCAGCGACATCCGACAAATGACTCATTGTATTTCTTTAAAGACTGCTGGCTGCTCATGGAGCTCCTTGATGACTGCACGGACTTCCTGCTGCCTGACTTCTGCTTGAAAATAGGCGAGCGGAGGAACTGCAGGTCTGTGAACTTGTCTCCACGCCGAAGTTTCCTGTTGAGATGAGAACGGGATTGTTTCTCTTCAAAACTGAAACCATTTTAAATCGTACACAATAAGAGCAGTGTTAATGTGTGAGCTTACGCATTGAGTGTGGGCTCCTTGTAGTCCACCACCATGGTGCAGCGCCGTTTGCGGGACGGAACGGGGGTGGAGCATCTGGCGTCGGAGGGGCGTGAGCCACCACAGGAGAACTTGCGATAGGCTGCAGGGGACAGATTGGTCACATCACACAGACTCAAGCCCCGCCCCGCTGGCCTTACACCAAGCCCACCTGTAGAAATGTGGAGGAAGATGTGATCCAAGAGCAAGAAATCAGGAGTTGTGTGCGCACCAGTGAGCAAATAAAACAGAGTGCAATGAAGCCATCGCAAAGAAAAGTGACAATATAGTGAATGTGTCATCTGGGCGAGCCTCCCAAGTGCTCGCTGATGTGATAAAGCACTCATCTTACAGCTTTAGTACTGTGACGTTTTATAGAAATAAACTTACGTTTCTTGCTTGTCTTGACCCGCTGGGGTGTTTGATGGGGTACAAGAGAAGGAGCCTCCCCAGACGAATCTCCAAAATTGGACAGGACGCTGTCTATTCTGATCATCTCGGCTTCTACCAGAGGGCTGACGGGAGGCAAACAATCCTTCTCAATATCTCCTCCATGAGGCTCTGAAAAACCAGGACAAAACATGTGCAGGCATCTTTAAGTCACAAATAATTATCATTAGGGAAAAAAGGGCTGAAAACGAGCCAACAACTTTCTAAACAATAAACCAAAAATATCTTTGTTTTACTGTCATACATTGAGGTTGTGAAACAAGTAAGAAAAGTCGTAAGACAAGATGGTGACTCAAGGCCAGCTTCTGGATTGCACTATAGATGACAACATGAAGCCAGATAAGTATTTTATCAGGGGGAAAAGAACTGAGATTCTTCATTATGTGGCATGTGTTTTGTTAATTCAAAAAGATGCAATTAGTTAGTTAGGACTGAAAATCCTTCGTTCAACAGGAACATGATGGACAGACAAAACCCTCTTTGTCTGACATGTCTGGCAAACAGAGGGATGTTTGTGAAGTATCACACTAACTGAAGGCAGGATTCTCTATGACGCCTTTTATATGTCTTCTCATTTTAACAATAATGGTTCGTTATTAATATTTTCATCTAGTAGCTCTGAGAAATCCAGTGAATACTCAGCTTGGTATGAATGAACATTCTACTGAAACAAGTGCATTCATACAGTGTTCACAAATGGACACTGCACTATCGAAAATGGTACGTAAAGACAACCTACATCTACATATCTGCGCAGGTTTTTGTTTTTTGTTTTTTTTAAATCTCCTTTGTAGTATCTTAATCTGAGCACTATGAATAGCATTATAGGACACACAAAGTCATTATGTTACTGATCATTTACTCACCTTGGGGACTTTGTTGTCTTTGTTCCACCGGGTCAGGGCTGTTAGAGAAGCTCGGGTCAGGGGAAGGATGCAGATGAGCATCGTCTTTTTCAGGCTCAGCAGCCTTAGGAGTTGACTCCTCTCTAAAGACTGCAAAACAATGAAAATAGTTGCAATTCAATTTATAATAAAGACAATGACAAGATAAACATGAGGTTAAGGAAGCAGAACCTAAAAACTCACCAGAGATCTCCTGCTTTGGAGGAATGTTTTCTTTCCGTGTGATAACTTTAGAGGGTCGGCCTCTGCGGGTGGTGATCCCTTTGTTCGTGTCGAGAGACTCCTGTCTCCTTCTAGTCTTCTGAGGGACATAAAGGCTGTCCTCTGATTCAGAAGACGGTGAGGACGGGCTGGATTCATCCTGTTTGGGAGCCACAGGGGAGGCTTTGGTCTGGGCTCTGCCACTCACAGGAGTCTCTTCGCTGATGGGCGTGGCAGACTGATTGTCTTCCGCCTTGGCTCTGAACGGCGTGACATGAACCGTCTCCTCACAGTCAAAGTCGAAAGTGTCATTAAATCCCAGCGAGGTGTTGAGGTTATTCCCCTGTGTTCGAGTAGCCGTTTTGACCCGCGTGGCTGACCGGTCCCGACTCTTGGAGCGGGCCCTGGGTTTGGGATTCTCCCATGGTTTCTTTAAAGGGGCTCGCTCTGCTTTGCGGCCTCTCTCTGGTCTCCGTGCAGCCGGCTCTGGTTTGGTGCGGGGCTGCTGCTGAGCTTGTTTCCTGCCGGGCCGCTGTTGTTTTTTGGGTGGAGTGGGTTCAGGGGTCGAATGCTGACACTCCTCCATGTCAACAGTGTCTGCGAAATCTGGTTCTGCTCCTTGCGGGGGCTTGTTCTGATTTCCCTCGTCACTGAGAATAGGACTCGCTATCAAGGGACCCAAGCCTGCGACAGGATCCCCCTCGCTCAGTGATTTTGTCTCTCGAACACGCTCAGACCTCCTCCGGCTCCTTCTGTCTGCATGACGACGCCTCACACCCACTGTAGACGGCAAGGTGGCCTGCTTGTTACATTCAGATCGAGCGTTCTTTTCAGATGGCTGAGGGTCTGTGAAGAAAAGGACATAATTTAAACTATGATTACAACTATTTAATGAGATACTGTAGTTGATTGGTGAGGTGATCAAATACCCTAAATTACTTCACCAATTGACACCAGACAGTAGCCTGTATTTAATTTTGTTTTGTGGATTGATCGAAGAAAAGGAATTTTGGCAGAATGTTTATCGACCCAATTAAAAAGATATAATTGTGCTAACTGTACAATACTTTGATCGTGAATCCCCCAGAAGTGACTTGAAATATCTTGCATATGTGTGCGTACCTGCACAAATTGGTGACGCTTCACACACCACAGGCTCATCGTGGTTCTGGCTGCTCCGCTTCCTCCTGTAAATTGAGAGGTAATGTATCTGGGATCTCTCATAAAACATTCTGATCTCACAGCCCAAGGATACAGGTCGTCATGAAATGTTAGGTGATTAATTTTTATTCAAAAACCTTACCTGGCAGAACTCACTTGCGGTTGGGGTTCTGCGCAGATGCTTGGAGGTTTAGCCTACAGCAACACACAAAGAAATAAAATGTTTCCTTGTCCAACAGCATGAAGTGCTTCAAAATCATCTGCCTGTCAGTTGTGGTCAGCTACACAATAACACAGATCTTTTCTGTCTTCTGTGCATTACCTCAGAAGCATGCACTGCCAGAGCTTCCTGCTCTTTGAGCTTCCTCTTGAGCAGGAGCAGGTGGAGGAACAGGGCCTGTTGCTCCCTCTTCAGCTGCAGGATCACTGCATTGGCCTGCCTCACTTTTTCCTTTTCAGCTTGCAGGGCTACGGCCAGCGTCTTGTTATTCAGCTGGATCCCCTTCAGGATGGCGTGGGTGGAGTTAGCCACTGAGAGAAAACATGGAAACATTTTGTTTGGCATCTTCATCTTAGTATCAACAACTACAAGTACGGCACATTTGCATCCATCCCTGTGATAATAACGAGTGCATCACTTAAGGCCTATTATCAACATATGTTGCATTACGTTACGATAATTGTATGAAAAGTCCAACAGGTAAAGATAGACATGATCATATCTGTACCGCTGCTTTTGTTGGTTATTCTGGACCGTCCTCTGCTGGGAGCTGAGGCAGTGGCCAGCCGTTTGTTCCGCTTCTCCTTCATCTTCTCCTTGATGTCCTCCAGACTCTGCTGGAAGGACTTCTTCTGAGCCCGTTCTTTCACCATGGCTCCGGAACTTTAAGTAGTACAAAAGGTTAATTATTAATTTATTTGTTTTTATTTTACTTTATTCATCTCCTAAGCATCGTAGAGTAGTGGTAAACCTGAGCAAAACAAGAGTAAGCTAACGCGCTAGCTAGGTTAGCATGCTATTTAACAGCAATGTCGCACATTTCAGCAGGCTCTCCCCGGTAGCTGCACCCTGGCTTTATATTTGAAAAGGCAACGTAATATTTGGACTTACCGGTAAATTATTATTGCCAAAGCTATTCGGTGTGTAAATTATCGCCTCAGTAAAATGCGTTTGTTACGGGGAAATGGCCCATTTTATCGCAGCACCTTCGACTCTCCCCGTGAGTTGACGTTCGAATTTTGAGTCACGCCCGCTGATTGGCACACACTTCGGCGACGTCATATCCGTCAAGCGAAAAGCCAGCTCGCAAGATGGCGCTGCTGTAAAGGGGATGTTGAAGTGCGCCTCCCTGCAGAGGCGATGTGGCTGATTAGTTATTCATTATTCGTCTGCATGCTCTGCTCCTTTGAGGCTAAATAGTTCACGCAACACAGCAAATATCTAATTATATTTCTTGGCGTTTCAAATAGCCTCTTTTCACCATTTCCCTGTTTGTCTGCAGGGAAACAAACAAAGCAAAGCGGAGAACACTCACCACTTGGGGATGGAGCTACAGAGAATTTTTTTAAAAAGCAGAAGAAATTAGATTAATACTCATCAGGGGTCAGGCTCATTCAGCCTCTCCAGAATGACTAATTGAGTATTTATAATTGACTGCTGAAGATAAGGGCTGGAGCAGTGCTGCATGCGGATAGAGCTGATGATTGTGTTTATCTTTTATTCCTTGAGGTTTATTTGAGACTCTTGTGGCTCTTGCAAAATGAGATTACACAGTAGCTCCGAAAGCAAGTCAATTACTAGATGAATGCAAATTTTAATTTGAGCAAGTAAGTCCTATGACACTATGCTCCAGTTTCCAGCCTATATATA